>QGSO01000628.1:0-37449 GCA_011037825.1 Carya cathayensis
AGCAGAAAAAAAAACAGCAAACAAATACTCAGAAAAAAAAAAAACAAAGAAAGCGAGAGTGAGGAGAGGTCTTGAGGAAAAAAAGTACCAGCTTGGGGTGGCTTTGAGCACAAAAACAAGTATGAGAAACTGCAAAATCGCAGCACTTAGAGGTCACCGGAAGAGAGGCTGCACAAGAGGGAGATGAGCACAGTTTTGCCAAGAAGTTGAGAGCAAAAAGAAAAAAAAAACTAGTGAGAGATAACTGAAAGAAAAGAGAGAGGAGAAAGAATTTGAAGGAGAAAAACAGGAGAACTGAACGTGAAAACAGGGAGAAACAATCGGGAATAGATGAAACTGAAAAGAAAAAAAAAAACTTACCGCTACGATGTCGTTTTGGCTCTATAACGTAGATTTAAAAAAAAATCTGGTTTGGGTTACGCAGGAGCTTGAGTCTTACACCTTCCGTTTTGAGGTGTCGAGCTCAAGCTCTGATAGCCCGGAATGCAATTCAAATGACCTGAAAACCTTGACTGGTTTCTCCAATTGCTTAGGATCACTGATTGATGGGTGGAACAGCGTGGCCTCTTTATACAGTCATGCATAAGTAATTCATTTATCCTTGCTTTTAGACGAGGGTTTAGTCTTCTTTCATTTCATTATTCTTCTTATCTATAGTTTCTGTTTCTCATTCCTACCATTCCGTTTACCTTCCCATCGTATTCAAAATGGGCTTCATAATGGCTCTTACGAACGCCACCATCTGGGGAGTAATTGGAGGTTTTTGGTGGAAGTTTTTGGGCGTCTATTGATTTTCAGTTACAACGTAATTAAGTATATGGTCTTCCTTCTTATACGTCTACGCTGTCTTGTTGAGTTCATTGTTGAGCTCGCAATTTTTATTTCGAAGAAAGTTTTCATTTTTAGCAGTTGTTTTTTTATGAGCTTAAGCTCTGTTTTACGACTGAATTAGTATAAAAAAACTAATAAACCATGATTAAGTGCTTCGGTGATTCGGTGAATGAATGTGCTTGAGAAGCCTTGGAATATATCTTCTCTCATTCTGCAGCATTTTCACTGAATGCCATTAATGGCTCGAATACTTCATTGGTAAATGATATTTTTTATATTCAAGCCTTTTATTCTATTTACCGGGATCCAAGCAATACTCTTGAGACGGGATATGTGCTGGCACCTTGACAATTGATCCTGCTTTGAAATTTTTAACCAGTCATTAATGCATTCACATGTGGACGAAGACTCCACCAAATATGAAACAAGTGGGGTTGCTTAAAAAATTAGTTAGTCAATGATGTGGTAACGTTTAATCAATTTTGGGATGAAGGTTTCGTGCATAATGCATACACATTGACGGTCAAATTATCTTTACTTTATGTCAACGCTAAACATCATGCTATTTTTAGAAATCCAATAAGCTTTTTGAGTGTGCAAAACACAATTGAAAGTTTTTGCCTACAGAAAATATTGTCAAGTCAACCAGATTGATACCGTTGAAAATCATTTGTCCGACAACTATTACAGATCCCTCTACTATTGCAGTTCTTTGGGTCTTCGTGTCCTTTTCCTCTGAAACCCAACGGAAGAAGAAGATGGGATTGAAGAAAAATAAGAGATGAACAGAACCCAAAAAAAAAAAAAACAGAGAAAATAAAAATAGGCTTTCACCCTCTTGTATATTAACTTCTCTCTCTCTCCCCCCAAATATCCCTTTTGTACCAGCCTACAATGGGATTTCGTCATTTATTTTTGTCCATCCTTTTATCGGCCTTCTTCCTTTTCGAGGTTTCGATCTCAAGCTCCAGTAGCCTCGCATGCAATTCAAACGACCTGAAAGTCTTGACTCGTTTATCCAATTGCTTAGGATCATCGATTGCTGGGTGGAATAGCGTGGCCTCTACTGATTGCTGCAATTGGACTGGTGTCACTTGTGATAGTTCCACTGTTTCTGGCAGAAGGGTAGTTGGCTTAGACCTTGGTAGCAGAAAACTCAAGGGGAAGATCTGTGAATCCTTGGCAGACCTTGATCAGTTGAGATTTCTAAACCTATCTCACAATTTTCTAAGCGGTTCACTTCCTGATGATTTGTTTAGACTGCAAAACTTAGAGATCATAGACATAAGCTCTAATGATTTTGTTGGTCCTATCAACGGAGGCATGTGTGCATTATCTTCTTCAATTCGAGTGCTTAACTTCTCTGACAACCATTTTACTGGGGGAATTCCAAAAGATTTGGCAAACTGTACCTCTCTTCATCATCTCTCCTTTCATGGGAATTATTTATCAGGAAGTTTGCCTGATGGTGTCTTCCAGCTGCAAAATCTTCGTGAGCTGCATATTCAGGATAATAGGTTCTCCGGGCCGTTGAAGAATGGAAATGCTAACCTTTCCAACCTTGTGAAACTGGATATTTCCTCTAATTTGTTTTCTGGAATTCTTCCGGATGCTTTGGGAGCCTAACAAGACTTGAGCAGTTCTCAGCCTCCTCAAATCTATTCATTGGTCGTTTGCCTCGTTCGGTTGTGAACTCTCCGTCACTTCAAATGCTCATCTTGAACAACAACTCTCTAAGTGGTCAAGTCAATCTCAATTGTTCTGCATTGAAAAATCTGGTCTTCCTCAGTCTTGGTTCTAATCTGTTCCACGGTCCAATTCCTGATGGTCTATCCTTCTGCCGTAGATTGACTGCGCTTGATCTTGGCCGTAACAACCTACATGGTAAACTTCCCAATAATTTCAAGAATCTCGACGCTCTAGCATATCTCTCTCTCTCAAACAACAGTCTTGAAAATATATCATCAGCTCTTGAGATTCTGCTGTTGAAACCACCCAAGTATGACTCTTGACTCTCCACCGTTTGAAGTTTTGGTGCGTTAGGCACCGCTTGCTATTTTGGTGTATTAGGCACCAACATGTTCTCTGTATTTTGCAGCTGGAAATCAACCGTGTGTTACGGCGAATTTTCAGCAATCTTTGGGGCTGAACTCTCCTATAAAAGGAGAGCTTCAGCTTATGTAATTCGTTGGCATCAAGAGAGAACAAAGAGAGGGCAAAAATCAAAGAGAAAGAGAGGGTACGTAAGAGAGTTGAGAGAGTTTTGTAAAAATTTTACAAACTCAGTAAAAGAGGCTCCAGTGGACGTAGGCAATTTGCTGAACCACTTAAATATTGTTTTGTGTGATTTTCGGGCAGGTTTCAGGTCCAACAATTGGTATCAGAGCCTTGGTTCGAAGCTGTCCGAAAATTCAAATTGTTCAAAATCAATTTTTGACAACTCCAAGGTGTTCCTCGCGTCGAGACGAATCCGTTGCCGCAAACGGAGGTCGGAAGAGCCTACACGTGCCCCTAGAAGCTCAGCGCGTGCATCTGCTGCAACTCACGCGCCCCACGCGCATCGCAGGTTGAAGACGAGTGATTCCCACGCGCTCACGCGCCCCACGCGCTCCAGAGGAGGAAGACGCGTGTCCGTCACGCGCCAGACGCGCCCCCACGCGCCCTAGACGTTTTCGCGTGTGTAAGCCACGCGCCTCACGCTCTCCCACGCGCCTCACAGGTCTGTAGCGCGTGTACTCCACGCGCCCACGCGCCCCACTCGCACTGCAGCCCGCGCGTGTATCTCATGCGCCAGACGATCCGAACCGTCCGATTTCCAGATCCATTTCGGCTTGATCTAAGCCATTCGGAGTCCAATTTCAACAATCAAATAGTGCTTTCCTACTATTTGGATCGTTCCGGACTCATCCGTACGGTTAGAATTTTGAAATTTTGATTCTAAATTTTCTAAATTCAAATGGAAGGATCTGGAAGAGATAGGAGCTCTGAAAATGCCAGTAGCTCAGGACGTCGGTCCACAGTGTCAAATGCAAAATTTGAAGTTGAAAAGTTCGATGGAACCAGTAAATTTGGCAAGTGGCAGTGTGAGGTTATGGTTGTGTTGATCCAACAAGAGTTGGATATTGCCTTGGAGGAGAAGCTAGATGAGATGACTGAGAAGGATTGGAGAAAACTTAATACCCAAGCTTGCAGTACAATCCGGTTATGCCTTACCAAAGAGCAGAAGTATTTTGTCATGAGAGAGACAAATGCTAGGGAACTTTGGAAGAAATTGGAGGACAAATTCATGAAGAAGAGCATTGAGAGCCGTCTGCACTTGAAGAAAAAGCTCTTCAGATTCCAATTTCGTGAAGGTATTTCCATGTCTGAGCATCTAAATAGTTACAACCAAATTCTTGCTGATTTGTTAAACTTGGATGTTGAAATCCAAGACGAAGATAAGGTTTTACTGCTGTTAAATTCCTTGCCTGATACATATGATCATTTAGTTACTACTCTATTGTATGGGAAGGAAAAGATCAGTTTTAATGATGTATCCGGCTCTTTGATTAGCAATGAGTACCGCAAAAAGGATAAGCAGGTACATCAAGATACATCAAGTGAAGCGCTAACAGCAAGGGGGAGACCACAGTCAAGGAATCCCGGAAGGAGGAAAGGCTTTCACTCGAAAACCCGGGCCACATCACGTGGTCCATCAGTCGGCAGAAAACTCGCCAGAGACGAGTGTTCCTTGTGTCACAACAAAGGACACTAGAAGAGGGATTGTCCTAACCGGAAGGGACAACAACAGAATCAACCCACCACAGCCAATGTCGTGGACAGAGATGACGAGTCAGATTTTGCCTTGGCAAGTTCATCATCCATTTGTCATTCCGATGAATGGATTATGGATTCCGGATGTACCTATCATATATGTCCCAATCGGGACTGGTTTACTGACTTCACAAAAATTGATGGTGGAGCGGTACTTATGGGCAATGATAGTGCCTGTAAGACTCAGGGTATAGGTAGCATTCGGTTAAAGCTGCATGATGGCAGCGTCAAGACTCTGACAGAAGTTCGGTATGTTCCGGACTTGCGGAAGAATCTCATCTCACTGGGATCTCTGGATTCAAAGGAATTAAGAATCACCATTGAAGATGGAACTCTCAAAGTACTAATGGGAGTTCAGGTGGCAATGAAGGGGTTGAGGCGAGGAAACTTGTACTTCTTGCAAGGAAGTACTGCTGATGGAAGAGCTTCCACATGCAGTGAGAAGCTAGATCAGACTGATGCTGACACCACCAGTCTTTGGCATATGCGGATGGGACACGCCGGAGAAAAAGCTTTGCAAACACTGGTGAAGCAAGGCTTACTCAAAGGTGCCAAGACTGGAAAACTGTCCTTCTGTGAGCACTGTGTATTAGGGAAGCAGAAGCGGATCAAGTTCCGAACCGCTGTACACAATACACAGGGAATTCTTGACTATGTACACTCCGATGTTTGGGGACCTACCCAAAATGCATCTTTGGGAGGTAAGCATTGGTTTGTAACATTTGTAGATGATTATTCTCGTCGTGTATGGGTATATACGATGAAGAGTAAAGATGAAGTGCTGAAAATCTTCCTTGATTGGAAGAAAATGGTTGAAACTCAGACCGGCAGAAAGATCAAGCGGCTCAGATCTGATAATGGAGGTGAGTACACTTCAGATCCCTTCATGGAAGTATGCCGGAGAGAGGGTATTGTCAGACACTTCACGGTTCGAGGTACACCGCAGCAGAACGGTGTGGCAGAACGAATGAATCGTACTTTACTAGAGAAAGTGCGATGTATGTTGCTGGATGCTGGATTCAGTAAACAATTTTGGGCGGAAGCTGTGACATATGCCTGCCACCTCATCAACCGACTACCCGCAGCTGCCAATGATGGGAAGACGCCCATTGAAATGTGGAGAGGTAAACATGCTACTGATTATGATTTTTTACACGTTTTCGGATGTCCTGCTTACTATCATGCTAAAGAAAGTAAGCTTGATCCTAGAGCTAAGAAAGCAAAATTCTTAGGCTTCAATACTGGTGTAAAAGGGTATAGACTCTGGTGCATAGAGTCTAAAAAGGTAATAATCAGTAGAGATGTTACATTCAACGAATCTGAGATGCTTAAGTCACATAAGCATAAAGATTCCAATGAAGGCAGCAATGATGGCGAAACATCAGATGATTCGCAGACTGTGAAGTTTATTACTTCAATGAATTCGGGAAAGCATGGACAAGATGAAGTTGATAGTCCAGTCACAGTACCTCCAAGTCAACCCGAATCAATAGCAACCAACAGACCGAGACGAGAGAAACGTGTTCCGACACGTTTAGCAGACTATGTGACATATGCATTACCAGCTGAAGGGGGTGAGATCCCAACCACTTACAGAGAAGCCATACAGTCCAGTGAACAAGTTGAATGGACAAAGGCTATGAATGAAGAGATGCAGTCTCTTCACCAGAACCAAACTTGGGAGCTTGTGCCGCTTCCAAAAGGAAAGAAGACAATTGGCTGTAAGTGGATCTTCAATCAGAAAGATGATCAAGGTGCTAAAAATGGAGTGCGATACAAAGCTAGGTTGGTAGCCAAGGGCTACGCTCAGACAGAGGGAATTGACTACAGTGAAGTATTCTCTCCTGTTGTGAAGCATTCATCCATTCGGATATTGCTAGCTTTGGTTGCACAATATGATCTTGAGTTAGCACAGCTTGATGTAAAGACAGCTTTCTTACATGGTGATCTGGAAGAGGAGATTTATCTGTCTCAACCAGAAGGATTCAAAGAAGCTGGCAAAGAAAATTGGGTATGCAGTCTGAAGAAATCTCTCTATGGCTTGAAGCAGTCACCTCGGCAATGGTATAAACGGTTTGACCGTTTTATGATGGATCTGAAATACACTCGTTGCCAATACGATCATTGTGTATATTTCAGAAAACTTGCAAATGGATCTTTCATTTATTTGCTTTTATATGTAGATGATATGTTAATAGCATGTAAAAGCAAGGGGGAGATAGATCGTTTAAAAACTCAGTTAAGTCATGAGTTTGAAATGAAAGATCTAGGAGAAGCACGGAAAATATTGGGGATGGAGATCAACAGAGATAGGGTGAAAGGCACAGTTCACCTTACTCAGAAGCAGTATCTGAAGAAAGTACTGAAACGCTTCAACATCGACTCGAAGACGAAGCCGGTGAGTACTCCTATGGCCCCATATTTCAAGCTCAGTGCATTGCAGTCTCCTAAAACTGATGAAGATCGGGACTACATGAGGAATGTCCCATATGCAAGTGTTGTTGGAAGCTTAATGTATGCCATGGTGTGTACACGACCTGATATCTCCCAGGCCGTCAGCTTAGTTAGTCGCTATATGCATAATCCTGGAAAGGTTCATTGGCATGCGGCTAAGTGGATTCTACGGTACATTTTAGGGACCGTAGATGTTGGTTTAAAGTTCGAGAAGAGTGAAGATAGTCTGGTAACTGGATATGTTGACTCAGACTATGCAGGTGATCTTGACAAACGCCGATCGACAACTGGATATGTGTTCACTATGGGTGGAGGACCAGTTAGTTGGCGTTCAACTTTGCAGTCGACAATTGCACTATCATCAACTGAGGCTGAATACATGGCTGTAACAGAAGCCATGAAAGAAGCTATTTGGTTACAGGGATTGGTAACAGAATTGGGCTTTAAGCAGCAAGAGGTTACCGTTCATTGTGACAGTCAGAGTGCAATTCATTTGGCCAAGAATCAAGTGTATCACTCTCGAACAAAACATATAGATGTCCGATTTCACTTTGTACGTGAAATATTAGAAGAAGAGGACATCAAACTTCAGAAGATTGGCACTGAAGAAAATCCAGCAGATATGTTGACGAAGGTCGTCACAGGAGTCAAGTTCCAACACTGTTTGGACTTGATCAGTATTGTACACTGCTGAGCACCATCGGGTGCAGTGGAGCGCATTCAACAGCAGAAGTCTCTCATGTCAAAGAATGAGGTGCATTCATTTGAAGAATGAATCAGTTTGTAAGCAGCCTCATATGGCACACTTGGGTGGAGGGGGTGATTGTTAAATCCACCCTAAGTGTGAACCCTCACACATGCACCGAATCCTCACACATGCACCGTTTTGAAATTTGTTGTATTAGGCACCGTTTGGTGCGTTAGGTGCAAAATTTCTGCAGCAAATTGCTGCACCGAATTGTGGACAGTGAGGTTCCCTCTCCTATAAAAGGAGAGCTTCAGCTCATGTAATTGCAGGGGCAACAAGAGAGAAGCCAAGAGGGAAAGAAAAATAGAGAGAAAGAGAGGGTACGTGAGAGAGTTGAGAGTTTTGTAAAATTTTTTACAAACTCAGTAAAAGAGGCTCCAGTGGACGTAGGCAATTTGCTGAACCACTTAAATATTGTTTTGTGTGATTTTCGGGCAGGTTTCAGGTCCAACATCTGCAACACTGCAAGAACCTAAGTTGGCTGATCCTTCCTTTAAGCTTTCATGATGAAGAAGTGGCCGATAGTGGGAATCTGCAATTCCAGAACCTCAGGCGTCTAGTTCTTGCCAGATGTAATCTCAGAGGTTCAATCCCACAATGGTTGAGAAGTTGCACTAAGTTGCAGCTCTTGGATTTATCGTGGAATCGTTTGGGTGGAAGCATTCCATCCTGGTTTGGAAAGTTTGAGTACCTGTTTTACTTGGATTTGTCAAATAACTCTCTCAATGGGGAGATACCAATGAGCTTGACACAAATAAAGAGCCTCAGAAGCGGGAACATCTCATTAGAAGAAGAGCCTTTCACAAGAGCCTTTCAGGTTTACTACTACTGTTGTGGACAACGTGGGCCAAAGTTGGGCTATAGGCAGATTTCAAGCTTTCGACCAACTATAGACCTGAGCTACAACATGCTCGAGGGACCAATCTGCCCATGTTTTGGAGATCTGAAGAAGCTGCATGTTTTGAAGCTGGAAGAGAATAATTTATCGGGAAGTATTCCAGGGAGTTTATCAACAATGAGAAACTTGGAGATTTTGGATTTGTCTCATAATAAACTGTCAGGAGAAATACCTCATTCTCTATTAGAACTTAGCTTTCTGTCGAATTTTGACATATCATATAATCAGCTATGGGGGGAAGTCCCAAAAGGAGGTCAGTTCGATACATTCCCAGATAGAAGCTTTGAAGAAAACAACGGTCTGTGTCGCGCGGGCTGTACTTGTGAGTCTGAAAAAACTCCGACTCATTCTTCGAGAGAGAAAAAGATGACAATCTTTGGCTGGCAGTTCGGAGTCGGAGCTGCAAGTGGTTTTGTTCTTACTGTCAGCTGTTGCTACATATCCGGATGGATGCTTCCGAGGCCGCGAAAGAGAAAGAAGGCAGCCGAGTTTTCTTCGATAGATTGACAGGATTGCCTTTGTTCACTTCATGCGAATATCAATTTGTGTAGAAAGAAGGCAAGTATGACAAATCATCGATTTTCAAGATTGTAGTAGAAAACCAATAAAGCGAGTTAGTTATTTAAGAGACCTGGAGGAAAAGGAAAGGAACAGGCTCTATGTTCATATTATTATTATTATTATTATTGTTCACCAAACTGCTGTTATTTTTTATGGAAAATATTTTAACTAAGAAAGATTATTTGCATTTTTTTTTCTCTTTTTTTATTAGCTTGAGCTCTGTTTTACCTCTGCATAATTGATCAATATGATCTTAACTATTTGTATGATTTTGCTGTCACAAATAATATGTTGTTACTGAGTTGGGTTTTGCACCTTAGAGCTAGGCAACTAGATGTGTATTGAAATCTTTCATGCAGCAGAAAAGCAATACATACATATATATATATATATATTTATAGAAAATCAACTTCTTAAACAAAGGCCATGCAACAGCATCAATATATAAGCTTATCCACAACACAACAATAATAATAGTACCTTCCTTCCAAAACGACCCAGAACGATCAATGCGACGAATGTATAGCTCACGATTGTTTGGAAGGTCATAATTGATCACCAGGGAAACATGACAGGAGAAAAATGAAGAGAACATGAACAGAAAAGCATAACCACCACAATTCATTCTAAAAATAAAACTAACGTATACCATAGCTATGGAAACTCAAATGCACGAGGCCATGTGACCATCAGCGATGAAAGAGACAACTTAATGAGTAAAAAAGAATCATGATCTTTTGTCTACAGAGGACAAAATGCATACCATACAAATTATAAACTTTTTGGAGCACGTGGGTCCTGTCACCAGAAATGAGTGGGCGATGGTTGGTACAATGCTCCTTGCAGCCTCTTTGCGGGTCTTTGGGTATGTAGTAGACTAGTAGGCCTTTGTGCTGTTTAATGCAAGTTATCATCTAATAATTAGTATATGTCAATTAACCAGAATGACAGGGAGAGTTGAAGTCTCCATTTATTTTTATAGCCCTTGATCTTGTTCCACTTCATTTGAAAATGAAATATTGTGATGAGCTTGTGAAACCATTCACTGTGCTTGATACCTTTGTGAAATAAATGATCTTGTACCATTTATTTTTGTTCTGATTATTGCTATGATTGATGATCATAAATTATTTGAAGATGTCAATATTCTTTCATTCTTCTGTATTTGAATATTATTATTTCTCTTGTCCTTTTAAAATCTATTGCAGTGTGATGTCTAATTAGATTTTTATTGTTCTTCGACAGCTGGTTACGCTGACCTTCCCGATGTATTCAAAATGGGCTTCATAAGGGCTCTTACGAATGCCTCCATGTGGGGAGTAGTTGGAGGATTTTGGTGGAAGTTTTTGGGCCTCTGTTGATTTTCAATTACAACGTAAGTAAATGGTCTTTCCCTGGTGTACATACGTTGTCCTGTTGAGGACATTGTTGAGCTCGCAATTTTTATGTCGAAGAAACTTTTCATTTTTATAGTTATTTTTATGAGCTTGAGCTCTGTTTTACGATTGAATTAGTATAATAGCACTAATTAAGCATGATTAAGTGCTTCGGTGAATGAATGTACTTGAGAAGCCTTGGAATATATCCTCACTATCCATTCTACAGCAGTTTCACTGAATGCCATTTGGTGCCTTGAATGTTTCATTGTTAAATGATATTTTTGAACTAGTTAAGAGAACCCAAGCAATAATAATCATGCGGGGTGGATATCCTGGTACTTTGACAATGGATCCGGATCCTGCTTTGAATTTTTTAGCCAGTCATTCATGCATGCTCGAGTGAACGAAAACTCCGCCAAATTATATAAGCAAGTTCGAAAATTAGTTAGTTGATGATGTGTGATGTTTAATCTGTCTGCTTAGGGATGAAGGTTTCGTGCATAATGCATACACATAGGCAGTCAAATTATTGATGCTATTTCCAGCAATCCAATAAGCTTTTGAATAGCACAAGACAATTGAAAGCTTTTGCCTGCAGAAAATATTGGAAAGTCGAATTATATATCGGAGCTACATCAATACGTACTGACCTTTCCAAGAAATTGAGTGAGGGAAATTTCTAAAGTCGGCTAAGCATGTCAAGCAATTTCCTTAATTTATTGGCATAAAATACACAAGAGTAGGTAAAAGCATGTATGCCCCCTTGACTCCCCCTCCTCCTTTTGTCCTTGGAGGTGGGTAGGTAGTCTGGGGTAAGAGAAAAAGTGGCCAAAGTGGTTGATTCCAGGAGGAGGTTATTTTTAGTACTGCTGTATGTCATATTGTCAAAAGGAATCGTTAAATAATTAATGTTCCATTTAACAAACCCCTTTGACAATATGATTAGCAGTGTTCACATCTGAGCATGGCCTCGTTCCTTGCTTCCGAGGCAACTCTAATCTACAAAAATGGGAGTGAAATGGAATCCAGGGATCAGTTTGTGTAGACTTGGTCCTCAAGATATTGATTCAAGTGATGTATCACGCCCTCTCAAGGAATCCTGGCTGGCTCCACAGAAGCTTATAGCGAGACGGTTATTTATTTATTTTTAAGAAGATGACAGTACTTTAATTTTATTGATTACTCTCACTTGTGACGGAGGAAAACTGTGGTTACAACCCGACACCTAGAGCTTACAAATGCACGATAAGACCAAAACTGAGGCATAAAAAAAACTAAAACATCCAAACAAATAACTAAAGAACTACAGGACATATGTGATACCATGTATTTTAGTGTATTTTTATTGAAATATAATTTTGATTGATTTAAAATATTAATTCTTTTGTTTTAAATTATCGGATTTATCGTTGTATTTATTTTATGATTTTTAAGTTGTAAAATTTATTTTTATGTGCTTTCTTAATATTAATTATTGTTTTGCATTTAAAATGCTCTTTATTTTAAATTATTTCATTATTGGGTTTTTACTATTTTATTTTATTAATATTGAGTTGTAGTATTTTTATTTGACTTTTATTTATTTTATTGTGCTTTTTATTTTAAAGTAGTTTATTATTGGGTTTTATTATTTTATTTTATTTAGTCACTATGTTTAAATTATTTTATTTAACTCGTCATTTTAAAATTTATTTTCATTGAATCTGTTTGAGACCCTGAATTGAAAAATGCAGTACCTCTTTTTTTCCTTCATTTTTCTTTTTCTCCTCTTTTCCTTTTCTCCTTTCTATTTTTCTTCTTTTCCTCCCCTGCTTCTCCCCCAGCCCGCGCGACCTAGCCCTCCCTCTCCACACCGTTTCTTTCATCTATCCCAGCCCACCGTCGTGCGCTGCTGTGCATCTCACCATTCCCCACAGGCCGGCGACCTTCCCCCTCAATTCTCAGCCCCAACCGTGTCGTCGTTAACCCCTACGTGCACCACCAAGCCGCAATCCAAAATTCTCCCTACGCCGCCGTTGTTCCACCATCGGACACCACTTCATCACCAGTCTCTTGCTGACCTAACCCACCCAACCCCAGCTCAGATCCGTCACCGGTGAAGCTCAACCAACTCACTTTTCGTTTTTAGCTTTTTGGCCTTCAATCGCAGTTTGTACCGCCACTCATGGCCAACCACCACTTCCATTAACTTCACCAATACCCTTAAACCCTACCCTAGTCTTCGTTTGATCCCGTTCAGATTTGAGTATTTTATGACCCACGACCAGAGTGAAATTTGCACTGTGACATTGCTTTGCCGTTGTCTTTTGCAACTCATTGATCCTCCGAAAGTTATTTTATAGCACTGTAAGTAATTTTCAAACTACTTTTTGAGATTTAAATATATTTGCAATTGACAAATATTCTATAATTTGATTAGTTGTGCCGGACTGATTCCGATGAGTCGGGAGTCGATTGGATTGAAGGATGGAGATATTTGTGTGATTGGTTGATATTGGAATTTGTTGGTTATTGGAGATTGATTTCATGTCATACATTGCATAGTACACGCATGCTCATGTTTGAAAAATGAAAATTGAGTTTTCGCGTAGTTGCATGCATAATCATGTATTAGAAATGGAAACTGAATTTTTATGTGATAAATGATTTTGGGTATGTTTGAAATGAATGGATTGAAAGGTTTGAGTCAGAGGTACTGTAGGGATGGTGGTAGAGTCCCGCCTGTGATTCCCGCCTACAGATGAACTTATAGGGACGGTGGTAGAGTCCAGTCTGCAATTCCCGCCTATGGTGCACGCGTAGAGATGGTGGTGGAGTCTCGCCTATAATTCCCGCCTACAGTGCTCTGATGGTTTGGTTAATAGGCCATTTTTTGGGAAAATGACGAATGTTTAATTTGATTGAAAATGTTTTGGGACCAAATGAGATTTTGGCGTGCGTGGAAAATGTAGATTTTTGGATCTCATGCATATGACATCATGTTCATGCATATTGTTGTTGCTTAGCGTATTTTATCTTGTGGGCTATTTAGATTATTACTTACCTACGGTACCGTCTTTGGTACAGTAGATTTTGATGCAAATGACGAGGAAGTTGAGCTTAAGGAGGTGGCTCCACCATATGATTGATTTTTGGTGCTCTTGCTTATCTATTGGAAATTAATTCCCTGTCTTTAAATTATGTATTTTGGTTTTACGATGATATTACTGGAATTTGTATTATTTTGATAAGCTTGTTTTAAATGAGATTGTATTTAAATAAAATTCTGGTACTTAATTGAAAAACTTTTATTACCTGCTGCGTTAATTTTGTTGTATACATGTTTCATGTACACACACTTGGCACTTAGCGATGGGATGCGTAACCCGTGTTGTTATCATTTCAACGCCTTGATTTCCACGTGTCCATACGTGGAAGTTGGGGGCATCACAATAGACCAGAACAATACCCAAGGAAATAGTCCAGGACAAAAATCTGCAATAAAGAGCACAATACGATGAAGGATAAGTCAAATGGAGCTAAATAAAACATACCTAGAATAGCACTACGTTGTCCGCAAAGAAGGAAGACCAAGTCTATCCATACAAAGAAGGCCCTGAAGCTTGCTAGGCAATATATCATGATCATCAGACTAGTTCAAGTTAGAACCCCTGGCTCCCTGCTTGGTAAGAAAGTCAGCCACAACATTGCCTTCCCGAAAAAAGGGTGAGGATGTCTTAATCTGGTTGAAGGATAATGTTGGGAATTTTACTACTAAAAGTGATTGGGACTGTATCAGGGTTCATGCACCTCCTCTACCTTGGGCTCATTGGGTTTGACATACTAATATTCCTAAGAAGATATCTATTATGATGTGGAACGCGTATTATAACTATTTGAGTGTTGATGATTAGATCAAAAGAGATGGGATACCCATGGTCTCTAGATGTAATTTTTGTTCTAGGGGTCATACAGAGGACCTAAATCATGTTCTATGCTCTGGTGATTTTGCTAGACAAATTTGGCGTCTGGCTGCCATCAATGTAGGAGTGCATATGGGTGTATTTCTAACTTGGAAAGAGCAAATCAATTTTTGGTTTCGTCGTGCTGGTCAATCTTCCCAATTGAGAATTATCTTTGGTATTCTTCCTTCTATTATCTCTTGAAAGCTTTGGGATCGACGTTGCAAAGCTAGATTTGAGGCCAAGGATGACACAGTTGAGTAGCTTTGGTATGTTATTAAACTTTGGCTCCGCAAAATTATGAATTTGTTTTTGAAATTTTTCAGGATTTCCAACAAGGATGTGGTTATTTTAAATCGTTTGGATATTCATATTTTACCCTTAGTCCTAAAAAGGTTCATGTGGTGAGATGGCTTCGCCCTCAACAGGTTTGGGTGAAGCTTAATACTAACGGAAGCAGTTTGGGAAATCCTGGGGCTAGGCTGGAGCAGGAGGTGTTATTCATGATGATGATGGTAAATTACTTGGGGCTTATTCTGTGTTTTTGGATCAGAGTTCCAATAATTTTGTGAAGATGAGAAGTTTGTTGGAAGAGGTTCGTCGTTGTCATTGTTAGAGCAGAGCATGCATCCCATACATGCTACGTACAACAACATGCAACCCATGCACAACTTGCAGCCGTTGCAAATAACTCCAAGCAACACGTACAGCAGCATGCAATGGCAACACAGCAGACACAACAACATTAGGAGCAGCAGCACTCCACGACAGATCATACAAGTCACATGCAACGTACACAGCAGCACCATGAGCCTCCCAGATTACTCTCAACAAATCACCCTTTGTAACAACCAAATATTTCCTAGCTGTAAAGTTGTCCTAGCACTAGAGAATATTTGGTTTTACTTTTGTGTATATATACTGAGAGGTTTTGCCTCATTGAATGTAAGAAGAGTGTGAAAGAATTAATACAAGAAAGTCAAGAACTTAACATGGTATCAGAGCATACGTAAGGACTCATCGACCATCTCATCTTCATACGACATCATGTCTGATTCCTCCGCCACCCACTCATCCTCCTCCACTCCCACTTCCTTTCCTTCCTTACCTTCACCCAACCTCTCTCACATTCTTTTAGTGAAGCTTATGCCTGAAATCTTTCTATTAGGGAAAGTTCAACTTGTACCTTATCTATGAGGCCAACGCCTCTTTAAATATGTTGATGGCTCATGTGCAGCTCCACCTCATCAACTACCCAATGCCTCAGCTAACCCAGAATATGAAACATGGATTCAACAAGACCAGTTGGTCATGTCAGCTTTGATATCCTCTCTTTCTGAATCCATCATGGCTCAGGTTGTTGGTTGTGTTTCCGCTCGAGAGGTTTGGCTATCCTTAGAGTCTGCTTATGCTTCTTCCTCTCAAGCTCGTCTCATTCAAACTCAACTGCAGCTTGCCTCCCTTAAGAAAGGTTCTGATTCAATATCCACCTATTTTCAAAAAGCCAAATCTCTCACTGACACTATGGCAGCTACTGGACGTCCTTTACATTCTCCTGAGTTTATACCTTACCTCTTAGCTGGGCTTGGAACATACTACGATGCCTTAGTCTCATCTGTATTAGCTAGAGTTGACCCTATCTCTACGGAGTCACTCCTGAGTCTTCTTCTAGCTCATGAAGCTAGACTACAACACCACGCTGCCAATATTTCCCTCTTCTCACCTGAAATATCAGCTAATTTCACCACTCGCTCCCCTACCTTCAGTCGAGGTCGTGGCCGTAGCCGTCAAAACAATGGCAGAAATCGTGGAGCTCGTTCAGGAAACCGTGGCCGTGGTCCTTCTAGTTTCACAAGTATACACTCTACTGGTTCCTCTAATACTGATTCTAAACCAGTTTGCCAAGTCTGTAATGGGATTGGCCACACGACTCTTACTTGTGTCTACCGATTCGACCAAGCCTACACATCCATAGCTCCAGCTCCAGCTTCAGCTCACTATAGTTCATCCAACTATACATCAAATGATGTTTGGTACCCTAATACAGCGGCAACAAATCACATTACGAGCGAGCTTGCCAACTTAAACCTCCAGTCTGCAGAATACCATGGTTTTGACCAACTTCATGTTGGTGATGGCTCCTCCGCACCAATCTCACACTCTGGTTCAGCTCTCTTTCCTTCCTCTTCATCTCAATTTCTTTTAACTAAGATGCTTTGTGTCCCTTCTTTTACCAAAAATCTCATTTCTGTCAGACAGTTTTGTTCAGACAATAATGTATTTTTTCAATTTTTCTCTGATCATTTCTGTGTAAAGGACTGCAAAACGGGAACCCTATTGCTCCAAGGGACAACAACACCTAACGACCTCTATACCTTCGCATCACAGTCTCCTCAAGCTAACTCCAGTTCACTCTCTTTCGTTCCACTATGGCACTCACGTCTTGGCCACCCCTCTCTCAAGATTGTCCGTTCCGTACTCCTCAAGAATGACCTACCTTTTGCTAAAATGTCTTCAACAACTTTTTGTAATGCCAGTGCTATGGCAAAACATCACCGCCTACCAGCTCCTACTAGAACCACTAAATCTGTTGAACCTTTTAATCTTGTTTTTAGTGATTTATAGGGTCCTTCACCTCATGTTTTAGTTCGTTTTTACATATCATTTGTAGACGATTATTTTAGACATACATGGTTGTTTTCCATGCAACACAAGTCTCAAGCACTATCCATCTTTATTAAATTTAAGGATTATGTTGAACTACAATTCAATACCAAGATTAAACAACTACAAACAGACTGGGGATGAGAATTTCGATCTTTCTCTGAAATACTCTCTAAATCTGGAATAATCCACCGTGTTTCATGCCCTCATGCCCATACCCAAAATGGTATAGTGGAAAGAAAGCATAGGCACATTGTAGACTCAAGACTGGCTTTACTGGCTCATGCTTTTGTTCCGTTAACTTTTTAGCCCTATGCTTTTCAACATGCCATACACTTAATAAACATGCTTCCTTCCTCTTCTCTTAACAACTTATCTCCTTTTCTCCTTCTCTACAAAACTGACCCTAATTTTAAATCCCTACGTGTGTTTGGATCGGCCTGTTTGCCTCTAACTCGTCCATTCAATCCTCATAATTCGATTATAGGGCTCTACAATGTGTTTATTTTGGCTTAAGCCCGACCCATCGTGGGTCCATCTGCTATCACATTCCATCAAAGCGTGTTTACATATCAAAAGATATAAAACATGATGAAGACCATTTTCCCTTTGCACACACCTCCAAGCCCACCTTACGGTCTGAAACCAAATACGTCTCTCTCCCTCTCTTCAATTCTACCCCAGGCCAATCTCAGCAAGTCCAGTCCACTTTAGGCACAATCCCCACGTCATCTTCTTCACCAAACCTTCCTCCATCACAGACCACGCGACTTGGTATTCTGCAGCAACCTCGTTCGGTAGTCACTCGCTCGGAAAGTGGTTCCTCTTGTCCTAGACAGTTTACCGATGGTACCATTCGGTGGCCGCCTCCACGTGCTCATATATCTCTTACTTCCAACATTCCTGAAACTCCCACTTGTTTCTCTGTTGCCCAGAAATATTCAGAGTGGAGAGAAGCCATGTCAAATGAGTTCAACGCACTCTTAGCAAACCATACATGGACCCTTGTGCCTGCGTCTGAAGCTGTTAATATTGTGACATGCAAATGGGTTTATAGAACAAAGCATCTTGTCAACGGCAACATTGAACGAAGGAAGGCTCGGTTGGTCGCTAAGGGTTTTCTTCAATAGCCGGGTCTTGACTACGAAGAGACTTTCAGCCCTGTCATAAAAGCAACAACAATTCGATTAGTTTTAGCCCTTGCTGTGACCAAAGGTTGGTTTGTTCAACAGTATGACGTGCAAAACGCTTTTCTTCATGGCCCCCTGTCCGAAACAGTTTTCATGTCACAACCTCAAGGCTTCATCCACCCTTAGTACCCCACTCACATGTGTAAGCTACGCAAGGCTATTTACGGGCTTAAGCAATCACCAAGGGCCTGGTACTCACGATTGAGTTAGAAACTTGTTGATCTTGGTTTTACAATATCTTCTGCCGACTCTTCTCGATTTGTTTACATAGATGGAATTGTTGTCATCTATATTCTGGTCTATGTAGATGATTTACTAATCACAGGTTCAAGCATGGCACTTATCACTACTCTTCTTCAAGCTTTACGACTGGAATTTCCCATCAAAGACCTCGGCAAACTACACTTCTTTTTGGGCATTGAAGCAAACTACACAAGTGATGGACTCCTCCTTACGCAAAGTAAATACATTGCAAACTTGCTTGCTCGAACCAACATGGCTTCTGCAAAACCTGTTAAGACATCAATGTCAACATCAGAGAAGCTAAGTCTTCTTACTGGAAATTTGTTTGAAGATCCCACATTGTACTGCAGTACCGTTGGTTCTCTCCAGTACCTATCATTCACAAAACCCGACTTGGCTTTTGCAGTAGGAAAGGTATGCCGATACATGCACGCTCCAAGAGTTCCTCACTGGCAGGCTGTAAAAAGGATACTTAGATATCTAAATCATACCTCTCAACTTGGCCTACCTGCTCTTTTTTCTTGTAGTGTGGATAGAATTAATAATATTTAACTATGGGCTATAAACTATGTCATAAACATTTTATACAAGATATAATTATAACATATAACTAATTTTTAATTTATGTAAACATATAATTTATAGTTATTATGAATAAATGTTAACTAGTTACATATATCTATATATATAAATATATACCCGTATATATTAGCATCATTGTATGTGTCTCATATTACATACCTTACATAATAATATATAGTAACATATCATATATGAAATTATTAAGGCATACTAATCAACTATTGTACAAATTATAATTTAATGACTTAAGAAGTCTTAAATGCTAAACTAAATAATATATATATAGTATATTCAATATATATGCATAGGTGAATAGGTATAAGTAATTAAGGCTACATATTATATCTATTTAAGTATATACACACATAAACATATGTATGAACGAGCTTTAATCGAGTCGAGTCGAGTATAAATGAGTGAGCCTTAACAAGTTTTAACCGAATTGGGTTTAATTGAGTATGTGTCATTTACAAATCGAGCAGGTATCTACTTTTACGAACAAGTTTTTTTTTTCATGTGTTAAGTTCGATTTAAATTTAACCGAATGAATATTAGATAGTCTTTCAAAGAGACTGATTCATTTACAACCCTAAACTTCGTAATGGCTCTTACGAATACCACCATCTGGAGAGTAGTTGGACGACTTTGGTGGAAGCTTTTGGGCCTCTATTGATTTTCAGTTACAGCGTAACTAAATGGTCTTTCCCTGGCGTACGTTGTCCTGTCGTGGACATTGTTGAGCTTCCAATTTTTATGTCCAAGAAACTTTTCATTTTTAGTAGTTATTTCTATGAGCTCGAGCTTTGTTTTACAATTGAATTAGTAATGA
The DNA here is from genome assembly GCA_011037825.1 of Carya cathayensis. Taxonomy (NCBI): domain Eukaryota; kingdom Viridiplantae; phylum Streptophyta; class Magnoliopsida; order Fagales; family Juglandaceae; genus Carya; species Carya cathayensis. Next base: position 20,134 of record QGSO01000628.1, read on the forward strand.
TATTTCACCTCATTTTATCATTATAATTTTTTTAAATTTTTATATAAAATATAATAAATAATTTAATTTTTTTAAATTTTAATATAATTTTTTTAAATTTTAAAATAATAATAATAATATTTTATTTGAATGAATAATACTTGAGAAGACTTTAGAATATAATCCTCTCCCATTCTATAGCAGTTTCACCGAATGCCATTTTGGTGGGTGGCTTGAATGTTTCATTGTTAAATGATATTTTTGAATCAGTTAAGAGCACCCCCATCCGGTTCCCCATATCTCCCCTATCCTCAAAATTTAGGAAAAATTTTAGGGTTTAACCCAAAAACCCCACTCCATCCGGTTCCCCATTATCCGGTTGCAGTTTACGATCTGTACAGTGTTTCCCCATATTTGCGATTTTACTGTACGTCCCCATCCCCAACAAACCCCAATCGGTTTCCCCTTCCCCTGCATCTTCTTCTCCGTCAGTTGGCCCCCTTTTTTCTGTTCGCATCTCCATCGGTACGAAAGCTCTCCAGGCTTGTAAGTTTCCGTTTAAAATCTTTGTGGTTTCCGTTGATTGTTTATCTGGTTCTCTATTTTGGGTTTTCCGTTGAGATTGGCCACGATGCCATGACCGATTTCTCTTCTCCTCAAGTCTGTGAGGGATCTTTTTCGAATTGAAAAATTAAGGGCCGAGCTAGATCTTGGTCTGAATATTCTTTCATAGGTATGAATCTCGATCGATAGTTGAAGATTTGGGGTTTTTTGCTGCAATGGCCGAATTCCTTTATCCTTGGTCCGAATCCTTGCATCATGATTTCTGATGTTTTGGAGATTTATTTGATGGAATCGTTTATGCTCTCTATTTGAATCGTATTATTATTCACTTATTGCGTTTGAATACCTTGCGAAATCTATTCGGTTGTTGTTTTGGTATCTCTGTGCATTTTTTCGGTCGTTGTTTTGGTATCTCTGTGCATACCGATTGTTTGGATTTTGGTTCACTGTAATTGTGAGATTGTGAGAAATTATAAGAAATCTGTTAGGGACTTTTCTGATTGTTGTTTCAATTATTTCCAATATGCATAAATTTTTAGAACACTGCTATGTAGAATTTGTAGTTACTTTTCCACAAACTGTCAATGTTTTTTTGGTTGAGAAAATGCCACAATTGTCAGCTATTACCACGGGAGTCTTGCCTGATTTCTATTTTGCATATTTCTCATTTTATTGTAAATGTACAAAGATAGATCATCAGCAATTGCTAGGACATATCTTCTGTGAGGCTCCCCCGTGGGCCCAAAATTGTTTCTTGGTTGGAATTTGATACTTCTTTTATTGTTTTCATTTTTTTTGTTCTCATTTTTTCCCCTTTCATTGGTATTATTTTGGTGGATTGCCGCTATTGATGGCCATGAGACTGATTTCTGTTATAGGTCCCATTCCCAAAACTGTAACTTGTTTGGTTATTAAAAAAAAATCTGTTATGTACTGTGATGTATAGACATTGAAAGAGGCAGAAAATTCTTTTGAAGGATCTTCCATATCTATGATTTAATGATAGGCCCATATACTATTGTGTTCTATATTTTTTTGTACTTTTTGTTTGGTATTATTTTGCCGATCAACCATTTAACATTTTATAAAATACTTCAATATGGTTTGAAACTAGTATAACACATTGGTTGTTAGTATCAATGATGTGTGCACTGCCTCATAACAAGGTTTTCAAGAATAGATTATTTTATCAAAATGGAACTTTATGAGTTGGTCTAATCACATATTCATTGGTCTAACCTTTTGTCACTTTGCTGTTCCTTAACTATAATATTACCATTTGTTAGTCATTGAGTAATTTCTTCGTTATTGTTTGGTCATTTGCAGTGTTTCGTGTCATTCGGGGGAGGGGGGAATATAATTAGGCTGTGATGATGGGGTTAATTCAAAAGTGTAATTGGGGCCCCATCGATATGGCGGGGTAATCGTTATTCGAATAGGCCAAGTTGCAGTTTGTGGTACTCTCCATAAACTGCAATCGGGGTTCGGGTGAGGTTTTGCAGCCGATCGATGCTGGACTCCTTGATTACCCATGTTGTCAATATTTACACTATTCTGAGCCACATTTATTGTCTTATTTAATATGGGGAACCGGATGGGAATGCTCTTATTTTGTGGTTTGTGATTTGCATGCTGTTTGTTGTTGTTTGTACTCTGTTGCGATAGATGTGTAATGTGTAAATTAAACCCCCTCGGCTGTGATGATGACAACCGCATGTGAGGATTAGGGATATTTATAGCCATCTCCTCAATGTTTAGGTAACCCGGACGGCCAACAAGTCCTAGCAACCGGTCGTTGCAGCCATGAGTGGGTGGCCAAATTTCCATAATGTCACCATTCGGTTCCTGAGCCCCGACTGAAACCCAAACTTCAAAGTGATGGGAATTTGATCGACTTTTTCACGGATAGTTGGTTCTAAAATAATAGTTGGTTCACGGATGTGGCCAGAGTACATACCTTTCCAGGCTGCGGGACAATTTTTTCACTTCCAATGCATGCAATCAATGCTTCCGAGCATTCCTGGGAATCCTCGTTGTTCACCAACCAGCAGCAATCGGGCTATATCATTAGCATTTGAAGACCGCAAATATTCATCTGAAAAAACACTTACTATTGTCTCAGAGAATTTTTTTAGGCTCTCCATTACGGTGCTTTCACCAATACGTATGTATTCATCCATAAAATCTCCAGTAACCCCATACGCCAGCATTCTAAGTGCTGCGGTTATTTTTTGCATAGAAGATAAACTGAGTCTTCCGGCATTATCTCTTCTCTGGACGAAATACGGCTCGTAAGACTCTACCTCATTTAGAATACGAAGAAATAGGGGACGGCTTATCCGAAATCTCCTTCGAAATAGATTCGAGGGATATACTGGATTCTCTGCGAAATAATCACGAAATAGGCGCTCGTGCCCCTGGGCATGATCACGCCGAATAAACTTACGTGGGTGCCTATTGTCACGCTGCCTCGATGACTGTCCATCGAACTCCTCAGTATGAACATCGCTATCATGTTCAGAGGATACGTATGTCAATAATTTGTGAAAGAATGTACGAGCCATTTGATAAAGGGAGTGGGAGATCAAAGGATATAATAGAATCTCTGTTCTATAAATGAAATGAGACTTGAGTTTGTGAGAATGTGAATGTTAGCAATATGCTAATTTATAGAGGAAAAAGTTACCGTTACACTACAAACAAAAAATGTTACCGTTTGAGAGAAGACAAAAAAGTTACTGTTAGAGAAAAGACAAAAAATATAACCGTTGGAAAAATGACAAAAAATATTACCGTTGTAAAAAGGTAAAAAAATATGACCGTTAGAGAAAGGACAGGTAATATTACCGTTACATCCAATTAAAAAAATTATATCATCAATACGTGACTACGGATCCTCATTAATCTTTAATTGATAAAGAGTACTCTTCTAAAAAAATTTGTCATTACGTTAGAAAATGTATTAATTTATTAATAAAATTTACTATTTTTATAATACGATTTTTTATTTGAAAAAATACTGTATTGGGTAGTCAAAATCATATAAATATTTAGTAGAAAGTGATATTTAAAAAAAAAAGATAATAAGACAAAAGAGTTAGTAGTTAGGATTGTAAATGGAAGAGAGAAAAAAAAGTAATAAAAAAATAGAGAAATATTTTTTAATAGAATAGAGATAGGGATAGGGAATGAGATGTAGGAGGTTTTTAGAAGATGAATAAAATTTAAGGATAAATTTAAGAAAATGTGATTTTGAGTTAAATTATAGGGATGAGGATGGGAAACCGGATGAGGATGCTCTAGGGGAATCCAATCAATAATCTTGGGGCTGGATATCCTGTACTTTGACAATGGATCCGATCCCACTTTTAGTTTGTCAACCAGCCATTCATGTATGCATGCACAAGTGGACGAAAACTCCAGCCAAATTATATAAACAAGTTGGAAAATTAGTTAGGGATGAAGGTTTTGTAGCCGTCAAATTCTGGGCCGGTTCAATGGTACGGTCACTGAACCTATTGTCTAAGGTTGTGCTTAACCATTGAGAATTCTCAGATAAAAATTTTGAATTTTAAGATAAAATATTAAAATATTATATTTTAATATTATTATTGTTTGGATATTTGAAAAAGTTAAGAAAAAATTAAATAGTTTATTATATTTTATATGGAGATTTGAGAAAATTGTAACGATGAGATGAGAATTTTATATTTGAGGTAAGAATTTCTTATGGACAAACACAACCTAAGACCTCCACTTTATATAAGATCTCTAAAATTAAAAATAAGTGTTTTTTTAATTATTTTTGAAAAAAAATAAAAACCATTTCATTAAATAAAATTTCAAATAAATTTTATAATTTTTAAAATGTGCAAAGCTCCATAATACTAAATTTAATATTTGATATAAGGAATTATTTATATTTTAAATAATTTTTTAAGATCTTGCTAAATTGATTTGCATTGAGGTCACATTTTAAATTATTGTATTAAATATAAATTTAAAAATATTTTATTTAAAGTTTTTAAATAAAATCTTATTATATTGAAGCTATTTCTAGAAATCCAATAAGTTTTTTTTTTTTTTTTCAAGTAACCCAATAAGCTTTTGAATGGCATAAAACAGTCGAAAGTTTTTGCCTGCTGAAAAAATTAGCAGGTCAATTGTCAAGCATCATCCTTAATTTATTGGCATAGAAAAATACAGAGTAGGTAAAAAGCATATGTTCCCCCTTGACTTCACTCCCCCTTCCTTTGTAGGCGGCTAGGTCGTCGGGGGACGATTATTACAGACCCTTTCATGTCCTTTTCATCTGAAAACCCAATGGAAGAAGCAGATGGGATTGAAGAAAAATAAGAGATGAACGAAAGACAAAAAAAAAACAGAGAAAGGAAAAATAGGCTTTCAAATTCAAACCGTCTTGTAGATTAACTTCCCTCTCTCTCTCTCTCTCTCTCTCTCCAAGTATCCCTTTTGTACCCGCCTACAGTGGGCATTCGACGTTTCGTTCTGTCCTTCCTTTTATCAGCCTTCTTCCTTTTCGAGGTTTCGATCTCAAGCTCCAGTAGCCTAGCATGCAATTCAAATGACCTGAAAGCCTTGACTGCTTTATCCAATTGCTTAGGATCGGTGATTGCTGGGTGGAACAGCATAGCCTCTCCTGATTGCTGCAATTCGACTGGTGTCACTTGTGATAGTTCCACTGTTTCTGGCAGAAGGGTCGTTAGCTTGGAACTTGGTAGCAAAAAACTCAAGGGGAAGATCTGTGAATCCTTGGCAGACCTTGATCAGCTGAGATTTCTAAACCTCTCTCATAATTTTCTAAGCGGTTCACTTCCTGGTGATTTGTTTAGACTGCAAAACTTAGAGATCATAGACATAAGCTTTAAAGATTTTGTTGGTCCTATAAACGGAGGCATGTGTGCATTATCTTCTTCAATTCAAGTGCTTAACTTCTTTGACAACCATTTTACTGGGGGAATTCCAAAAGATTTGGCAAATTGTAACTCTCTTCATCATCTCTCCCTTCATGGGAATTATTTATCAGGAAGTTTGCCTGATAGTATCTTCTTGCTACAAAATCTTCGTGAACTGCATATTCAAGATAATAGGTTCGCTGGGCCGCTGAAGAATGGAATTGCCAACCTTGAGAAACTAGATATTTCCTCTGATATGTTTTCTGGAATTCTTCCGGATGCTTGGGAGCCTTACAAGACTTGAGCAGTTCTCAGCCTCCTCAGGTTGTGAAGGCGCCATCACTTCAAATGCTCATCTTGAACAACAACTCTCTGACTGGTCCAATCAATCTCAATTGTTCTGCAATGAAGAACCTCGTCTCCCTAGGTCTTGGTTCTAATCTGTTCTGCGGTCCAATTCCTGATGGTCTATCCTTCTGCCGTAGATTGACAGCGCTTAATCTTGCCAACAACAATCTAAAAGGTGAACTTCCCAAGAATTTCCAGAATCTCGGCGCCCTAGCACATCTCTCACTCTCGAAAAACAGTCTTGAAAATATATCATCGACTCTTAGGATTCTGCAACACTGCAAGAACCCAAGTACGTTGTTCCTTACGAAGAACTTTCATAATGAAGAAATGTCTGATACTGGAAATCTGCAATTCCAGAACCTCAAGGGTCTAGTTCTTAGCAATTGTCAACTCAGAGGTTCGATCCCACAATGGTTGAGGAGTTGCACCAAGTTACAACTTTTGGATTTAGCGTGGAATCATTTGGGTGGAAGAATTCCATCCTGGTTTGGAAAGCTTGAATCTCTGTTTTTCTTGAATTTAGGGAATAACTCTTTCAATGGTGAGATACCAAAGAGCTTGACAGAAATACAGCGCCTCAAAAGCAGGGATATCTCATTAGAAGAGCCTTTCACAAGTTTTCAGGTTTACTACACTCGTGCAGGAGGTGTGCGAAGTTTCAGTTATAAGCAAATTTCAAGCCTTCGACCAACTTTAGACCTGAGCTACAACATGTTCGAGGGACCAATCTGCCCGTGTTTTGGAGATCTGAAGATGCTGCATGTTTTGTTCCTGGCACATAATTATCTATCGGGAACTATTCCAAGCAGTTTATCGGCAATGACAAACTTGGAGGTTTTGGATTTGTCTCATAATAAACTATCAGGAGAAATACCTCTTTCACTATTAGAAATTAGCTTTCTGTCGTCTTTTGGCATATCTTATAATCAGCTGTGTGGGCAAATCCCTCAAGGAGGTCAGTTCGATACTTTCCCAAATACAAGATTTGAAGGGAAACAACAGTCTGTGTCGTGGCGATTGTACTTGTGAGTCTGAACAAACTCCTAGTCCTACCCATTTGTTAAAAGAATCAGTAGTAATTGTTCTAGAAGATTCTTTTATTCTTTTACATATAGAGACATGTCAATAGGTTTGTTAGAGTTGGTTATTTTTTGTCTGCTTTAGTTGTATATATTAACCATAGAGGCTGCTCTGTAATCAGACAATTTAGTGAAAGGAATCTTGCTTTTACACAACTTTCTTTTTTGTCAAAGTATCAGAGAACTCTTGAGAAAAGAGTTTTCCTCGTCTTTTTTTTATTTTTTCGTTCCTGCCAAACACTTTTTTTTTCCTTCTATGGCAGATGAAATAGCAGCCCTAGAAGCTAATCAAACTTGGCACATCACTTTACTTCCTACTGGTAAAATTCCTATTGGCTGTCAATGGGTTTACAAGGTTAAACTCAGGTCTGATGGGTCTATTGAAAGGTACAATGCCAGATTAGTGGCCAAGGGTTATACCCAACAAGAGGGATTCGATTACTATGAGACCTTTTCACCTGTTGCCAAAATGGTAACTGTTCGGACAGTTTTGGCTCTTGCCTCCATTTTTAATTGGCATCTCATCCAATTGGATGTTAACAATGCTTTTTTACATGGTGAGCTTCATGAGGAAGTGTATATGACCTTACCTCCAGGATTTGCTAAACAGGGAGAGCCTCAGCAAGTGTGTAAATTACTTAAGTCTCTTTATAGCTTAAAGCAAGAGTCTACTGCAGACTACTCACTCTTCATTGAAGTCACTGGATCATCTTTTGTAGCTTTGCTGGTGTATGTAGATGATATTTTAATAGCATGTAATGATGTGAGTGCAGTTGAGGAACTTAAATTGTTTCTGGACAGCAAGTTCAAATTGAAAGATTTGGGTCCTTTAAAGTATTTATTGGGTATTGAGATAGCTAGGACAGCAAATGGCATCACTCTTAGTCAAAGGAAATATGCCTTGGAAATTCTTGAAGACACGGGGATGTTAGGAAGTAAAATACACAAATTCCCCATGGAGCAGAATTTAAAACTAAGTAGAACAGAAGGTAACTTGCTAGATGATCCTACAACATACAGAAGGTTGATAGGCAGACTTATATACCTTACTGTCACGAGGCCAGACATCTCATATGCTGTTCAAGTGCTTTCTCAATTTATGGATAAACCTAGACATACACACCTTGTTGCAGCAAATAGGGCGTTGCAATACATTAAAGGAACTCCTGGACAAGGAATTTTCTTATCCTCCAAGTCAAAACTGCATCTAAAGGGTTTTGCAGATGCGGATTGGGCTGTGTGTATAGATACAAGGAGAAGTGTCATTGGTTTTTGCATTTTTCTTGGGGATTCACTGATTTCGTGGAGATCCAAGAAACAGTCCACTGTTTCTAGAAGTTCTGCAGAGGCTGAATATAGATCAATGGCATCAACAGTTTGTGAGTTAATGTGGTTAGTCCAATTGCTTAAAGATCTACATGTTACTCATCCACATCCTGCACTACTGTTTTGTGATAACCAGGCAGCTTTACACATAGCTGCTAACCCAGTATTCCATGAAAGGACAAAGCACATTGACATTGATTGTCATGTGGTAAGGGAGAAGCTTCGAGCTGGACTGATCAAGACACTGCACGTCAAAAGCAATATGCAGCTAGCAGATGTTTTTACCAAGGCTTTGGGACAGCAGCAATTTGAAGCTCTAATTTTCAAGATGAGACTATTAAATATATATAGTCCATCTTGAAGGGGAGTGTTAAAAGAATCAGTAGTAATTGTTCTAGAAGATTCTTTTATTCTTTTACATATAGAGACACGTCAATAGGTTTGTTAGAGTTGGTTATTTTTTGTCTGCTTTAGTTGTATATATTAACCATAGAGACTGCTCTGTAATCAGACAATTCAGTGAAAGGAATCTTGTTTTTACACAACTTTCTTTTTTGTCACCATTCCTCCAGGGAAAAAAGATGACAATCTTTGGTTTGCAGTTTGGAGTCGGAGCTGCAAGTGGTTTTGTTCTTACTGTCACCTGTTGCTTCTTGTCCGGATGGGTGCTTCCGAAGCCGCCAAAAAGAAAGAACCCAGCCAACTAGAATGCATGGGACATTAGGCCTATTTCCGTTGAAGGAGAAAGAATGCCGTCGTTATCTTATATTAGATTCTAAAAGTTATTTTTATGGTAAAATAGGAGTTTATTTTTATATAATAATTTTGTATCTGTGTTTTTGCGAGCGAATCTCAAATTGTGCTGTTATAGTCGGATGCAGTAGTGTTTTGACCAAGTTACCAGACCCCTAATAATCTTGTAACTTGTATGTGTGGCACCTAGATAATGGGTCCTGCTCAGAAATTTTTAACCAGTCTTAATGCACCCTGGACTCCCCCTTCCTTTGCCCATGGAGGTGGCCCGCCCGGTCCGTAGGGATAGGAGAAAAAGTGAGCAGGGTGGTTCCATTGCAAAGCCATCAGTGATATGCTGCAGCACATTATATTGACAATCTTCTGATGATGTCTCTCCTGTAAGTCCACTCTGCATTGTATTCATTACATTGGGGCATACGAGTAACATTTAACAAACCCCTCTGACAATATAATTAGCAGCAGTGTTCACTTTTGAGCATGACCTTGTTACTGACTGTTACAACTAGAAGAAGGATACAGGAAATGAAATTGAAAGGAATCGAGAGAATCTTTATTGTAAAACCGTGTCCTGCATATTACAAGCAACTCTGCTTTTATACAAGTAAGTAACTAAGGCTATAAAGGTAAAATTACAGTAACAAACTTAACTAACAGAATTAATTGAAAATTACTTCAATTAACTCTCTAATACTGACTTCCCCAATCAACACTAATCTACAAAGATGCGGTTGCCTAATTGAAACGGAACAATCTTGTCGAAGGTGTTTGTTAAAAATGTCAAAATTTGTGCAAACCCGGTCCTCCTCAAGATATTGATTCGAGTGCCGTATCACAACCGTTGTCGATGTTGGAAGAAGCCGAAGAGAAGGGGTCTGGACTCTGAGTTTGAACAAACAAACAATGACTACTTTTTACCCGGCTTTCATCTTTGTCTTCATGCCTGCATCCTCACGCTACCATAGCCATATCGGGCAGGATCGTTGTTATTAGTCAAGCGCTACCACAAAAGCATGCTGCTATCAGTAGCGAGACTCTGTCAAACTAGCTAGAATATTACAGATGAAAGTCGAAGTAGCATTAAGAGTAAAATAAGATTACTAATCATTTGCGGACTAGTATCACAAATCGTTAGATGTTCATGTCCTTTTCACATACATCACTCTTGGGGAGAAATAAATGAATATCAATTTTAAGATATAATTTTAAGGTGTATAAATTTCTCGTATTCTTTTTAAAAAATAATCTTTTTACATGAATTTTATATTTACTCAAAAGACAAGAATTGAACACTCTAAATTACAAATATCAAACTCTTTTGTAGATTAACTTCCATCTCTTATCTCTCTTCATTACTCCATTTAACCCTTTTGTACCCACCTACAACTAACGAGCTTCCGACCTTTCTTTATGTCCTTCCTTTTATTGGCCTTACGTTTTGAGGTGTCGGAGGTGTCGAGCTCAAGCTCTAATAGCCCGGAATGCAATTCAAATGACCTGAAAACCTTGACTGGTTTCTCCAATTGCTTAGGATCAGTGATTGATGGGTGGAACAGCGTGGCCTCTTTACACAGTCATGCATAAGTAATTCATTTATCCTTGCTTTTAGACGAGGGTTATTCTTATTTCATTTCATTATTCTTCTTATCTATAGTTTCTGTTTCTCATTTCTACCATTCCGTTTACCTTCCCATCGTATTCAAAATGGGCTTCATAATGGCTCTTACGAATGCCACCATCTGGGGAGTAATTGGAGGTTTTTGGTGGAAGTTTTTGGGCGTCTATTGATTTTCAGTTACAACGTAATAAAGTATATGGTCTTCCTTATACGTATACGTTGTCTTGTTGAGTTCATTGTTGAGCTCGCAATTTTTATTTCGAAGAAAGTTTTCATTTTTAGTAGTTGCTTTTTTATGAGCTTAAGCTCTGTTTTACGACTGAATTAGTATAAAAAAAAAAAACTAATAAACCATGATTAAGTGCTTCGGTGAATGAATGTGCTTGAGAAGCCTTGGAATATATCTTCTCTCATTCTGCAGCATTTTCACTGAATGCCATTAATGGCTCGAATGCTTCATTGGTAAATGATATTTTTTATCTTCAAGCCTTTTGATCTAGTTACCGGGATCCAAGCAATACTCGAGACTGGATATGTGCTGGCACCTTGACAATGGATCCTGCTTTGAAATTTTTTACCAGTCATTAATGCATTCGCATGTGGACGAAGACTCCACCAAATATGAAACAAGTGGGGTTGCTTAAAAAATTAGTTAGTCAATGATGTGGTAACGTTTAATCAATTTTGGGATGAAGGTTTCGTGCATAATGCATACACATTGGTGGTCAAATTAACTTTTCTTTATGTCAACGCTCGCCATCATGCTATTTTTAGAAATCCAATAAGCTTTTGAGTGTGCAAAACACATTTAAAAGTTTTTGCCTACAGAAAATATTGTGAAGTCAACCAGATTGATGCTGTTGAAAATCATTTGTGGACGACTATTACAGATCCCCTCTACTATTGCAGTTCTTTGGGTCTTCGCGTCCTTTTCCTCTGAGACCCAACGGAAGAAGCAGATGGGATTGAAGAAAAATAAGAGATGAACAGAACCAAAAAAAAAAAAACAGAGAAAAGAAAAATATGTTATGAAACTAATGAAAAGATAGAGAGCAAAAGAGAGAGAGATGTTTAGAGAACTTTGTTTTCTCTTATTTCTTGGGGTCTTACACAAATAAGGACTCCATCTATTTATAGGGATTTCTTGGTACAAAGGATGGTTAGGATTGTTACACTTGTCATCAATCCAATGGTAAAGAGTACAAAGGAGGTTAGGTGTACCTAAAATCACTATTGGGGGGTAGGTGTACCTAAGATTACCATTGATGGCTAAATGTGGTCATACAATACAATTTGAACTTGGTTTCTAACACTCCCCCTTTGGATGACCACATATAAAGAATATGCCTCGTTAAAACCTTGTCAAGGAAAAACCCAGTGGGAAAAAACCAATGACGAAGGAAAAAGAGTACAATATTCTGTATATCGTCAAGTGCTTTAAGATTGCCTCATTAAAACCTTGCAAAGGAAAACCCAGTGGGATAAAACCTTAGCGAAGGGAAAAGAGTACAATCAGCACAAATCTTCAAGACATTTACTCCCCCTGAAAAGTGCATGATAATAGGTCTTCAAGTCTTCGCATTCCAATCTTCTGCACAAGTTTCTTAAATGTTGCAGTTGGTAATGCTTTAGTGAATAAATCTGCCAGATTATCACTTGACCGTATCTGCTTGACATTAATTTCACCTTTCTCCTGAAGTTCATGAGTATAAAAGAATTTAGGTGAAATGTGTTTGGTTCTATCACCTTTGATATATCCTCCTCTAATTTGAGTAATACAAGCAGCATTATCTTCGTATAAAATTGTTGGACTATCATTAATCACTGGAAGACCACACTTTTCTTGAATATGTTGAATCACTGATCTTAGCCAAACACATTCTCGACTTGCCTCATGAATTGCAATTATCTCTGAGTGATTTGAAGAGGTAGCAGATATTGTTTGCTTGACAGATCTCCATGATATAGCAGAATTTCCATAAGTAAATACATATCCAGTTTGAGATCTACCTCTGTGTGGATCTGAAAGATAACCTGCATCCGCATATCCAACTAATTGTGGACTTGATCCATGTTGATAAAATAATCCCATATCAACTGTACCTCGGAGATATCGAAGGACATGTTTAATGCCATTCCAATGTCTTCGAGTTGGTGCGGAACTATATCTTGCAAGTAAATTAACTGAAAATGCAATATCAGGCCGAGTGCAATTTGCAAGATACATCAGGGCTCCAATTGCACTGAGATAAGGTACTTCAGGACCAAGAATTTCTTCATCATCTTCACAAGGACGAAATGGATCTTTTTGCACATCAAGTGATCGAACAACCATTGGAGTACTCAGAGGATGAGCATTGTCCATGTAAAAGTGCTTCAAGACTTTCTCTGTATAAGTTGACTGATGAATGAGAATTCCATTTTGTAAATGCTCGAGCTGCAGGCCGAGACAAAATTTCGTTTTGCCAAGGTCTTTCATTTCAAATTCATTCTTTAAATATGTAGCGGTTCTTCTTATCTCTTCAGGAGTTCCAACAAGATTTAGATCATCAACATAAACCGCAATAATAACAAATCCAGAGTCTGATTTTTTAATGAAAACACATGGGCATATTGGATTATTCTCAAATCCTTCTTTCAATAAATATTCGCTAAGGCGTTTATACCACATGCGTCCGGATTGTTTTAATCCATATAAGGATCTTTGAAGTTTAATAGAGTACATACTTTTAGATGTACTCAAATTAGAAGCTTCAGGCATTCTATATCCTTCAGGGATTTTCATATATATGTCATGATCCAATGATCCATATAAGTATGCAGTAACCACATCCATTAACTGCATATCTAATCCTTTTGTAACTACCAAACCAATCAAAAATCTGAATGTGATTGCATCCATAACAGGAGAGTATGTTTCCTCATAATTAATCCCTGGTTTCTGCAGGAAACCTTGTGCAACAAGTCGTGCTTTATATCGCACAATTTCATTTTTCTCATTACGCTTACGCATAAATACCCATTTATATCCAACAGGCATTACACCCTTTGGTGTTTGTACAATTGGTCCAAAGACCTCTCGCTTTGCTAGCGAGTTTAATTCAGCTTCAATAGCTGATTTCCATTTTGGCCAGTCATTTCTACGTCGACATTCTTCGACAGTTCTTGGCTCAATTTCTTCATTACTTCTGGTAATGTCAAGGGCCATTTTATATGAAAATATGTTGTCCACAACGGTTTTATTTCTATCCAGAATTTCTCCAGTATTCATGAAATGTATCGAGATCTCGTTATTTTCAGGTACCTGTCCCTCTTCAAGGGAAGACATTTCATTAAATACCTCTTCAGGAGGTTCTTTTTCAGGAGATTTATTCTCTTCAGGAGTATCAATTACTCTTATGGCCTGTGTTGTGGGTATGGACTCTTCAGGAGTACCAAATTCATTTTGTATTTTTCTCTTCCGAGGAATTTTATCCTTTGCACCAATAGGCCGTCCACGCTTCAGGCGTATCTTGGACTCACCTGTTGCTGTTTTGGCAATTTGTCCTTCAGGGACTGCAATCCTTGCTGGAATATTAACAGCAGGAATATATGATTTTACCACACCTTTAGTGTCAGTAAATGCATCCGGTAATTGATTTGCAACACTTTGCAAATGAATAATCTTTTGAACCTCTAGTTGACATTCATTTGTACGAGGATCAAATTGGGAAAGAGCTTTATTTTTCCAAGTAATTTCCTGTCGTGCTTCAGGCACCGACTTCTCATTACCCAATGTTGGGAAAATGGATTCGTCAAAATGACAATCCTCAAAACGTGCCTTAAACATATCCCCTGTAAGAGGCTCAAGGTATCTAATAATAGATGGAGAATCAAACCCAATATATATTCCAAGTCTACGTTGAGGACCCATCTTTGTACGTTGTGGAGGTGCAATTGGAACATATACCGCACATCCAAAAATACGAAGATGAGTAATATTTGGTTGTTGACCAAATGCAAGCTGTAATGGAGAATATTTGTGATATGCTGATGGCCTAACACGAATCAATGATGCTGCATGAAGTATAGCATGTCCCCAGGCAGAAATAGGAAGTTTTGATTTCATAAGTAAAGGTCTAGCGATTAACTGAAGCCTTTTAATTAATGATTCAGCTAAACCATTTTGAGTGTGTGTGTGGGCAACTGGATGTTCAACATCTATGCCTATTGACATGCAATAGTTATCAAAAGCTTGAGATGTAAATTCACCTGCATTATCCAATCGAATAGTTTTAATTGGATAATCAGGAAATTGTGCTCTAAGTTTAATTATTTGGGCAAGAAGTTTAGCAAATGCAATATTTCTAGTGGAAAGAAGACAAACATGTGACCATCGACTTGATGCATCAATTAAAACCATAAAGTATCTGAACGGTCCACTTGATGGTTGAATAGGCCCACATATATCCCCATGAATTCTTTGTAAAAAAGACGGAGATTCAAAAACAATTTTTGAGATAGATGGTTTGATAATCAATTTACCCTGAGAACATGCAGAGCATGGATATTCATTGGGTAAGATAATCCTCTGATTCTTTAGGGGATGCCCATACGAATTATCAAGTATTCGTCTCATCATTATTGCTCCCGGATGTCCAAGGCGATCATGCCAAGTCATAAAGACTTTGGGGTCAATGCACTTCTGGTGCATTACCACATGTGATTCGATTGTTTTCATTTCTGTATAATACAATCCAGATGAGAGGGCAGGCAGTTTTTCTAATACGAGCTTCTGGCTCGAAATTATTTTAGTAATGAGAAGATGCTCTTTATTGTCTTCGTCGGTGGTTTCAATATGACAACCATTACGACGTATATCCTTAAAACTCAATAAATTTCTTCTTGATCGTGAAGAAAATAGAGCATCATCGATGCAAAATTTGGTGCCATTAGGCAACACAATATAAGCTCTTCCGGAGCCTTCAATTAGATTCGATGAACCAGATATGGTATGAACGTAGGCTCTACTCAATGTTATATTTTGAAAATATTTTTTGTCTTTAAGAATTGTGTGAGTTGTAGCACTGTCAGCCAGACATACATCTCTATTATTCATCTCAAGTTCATCAGTAATACTCATGATTCTACAAAATATATAAAACTTTCATTAAAACATTGCAAAATATAAATAAAGAAAATACATTAATCAAAAAGGAACACTTCCATCACCAATCAAGTGATCTATTCTATCACTAGAATTTTCAAAGAAATCAGAAACATCAAGATTTGTAATATCTTCTCTATCTAAAGCATCTGATGATTCAGCAAAATTTGTTTCAAACTTTTTTGTTTTTTCTTTTATAGAAGTTTGATATAAGTCAACCAAATGCTTAGCTGTACGACAGGTACGAGCCCAATGTCCAGTCATACCACATCTATGGCATCCATCTTCATCTTTCTTTAAAGATTTATTTTGAGGACCTTTGCCCTTCTCTGAGTTGAACCACTTCTGGTGGTACGGTGTATATCTTCTATTATCCCTTTTAGTGTGGTCTCTTCTAGGACCTCCACTTCTGTAATCTTTTCTACCACGTCCTCGTCCTCGGTTTCTTTGAAAATATGCACCATTTGCTTCTGGAAATGGTGTAAATCTAGTATCATTCACTTCAGGGAATGATATAGAACCAGTAGGACGTGACTGATGATTTCTTAATAAAAGCTCATTATTTTGCTCAGCTACAAGAAGACAAGATATAAGTTCAGAATATTTTTTGAACTTTCGCTCTCGATACTGCTGCTGCAGGAGCACATTCGAGGCATGAAAAGTGGTATATGTCTTCTCTAACAAGTCATCATCAGTGACTTTTTCACCACATAATTTTAATACTGAGCTAATTTTAAAGAGTGCAGAGTTATACTCACTAACACTCTTGAAATCTTGCAACCTCAGGTGCATCCAATCATGACGAGCTTTTGGGAGGATCACAGTTTTCTGGTGCTCATATCTCTCCCTTAAATCATTCCACAAAATAAGGGGATTTTTCACCGTGAGATACTCAGTTTTTAATTCTTCATGGAGATGGTGCCTAAGGAAAATCATTGCCTTAGCACGGTCCTGCCGGGACCCTTGATTTCCTTCTTTAATTGTATCTCCCAGGTTCATCGCATCTAGATGGATCTCAGCATCAAGGATCCAAGATAAATAATTTTTCCCAGAAATGTCAAGAGCAACGAATTCCAATTTCGTAAGATTTGACATTTTCTACATATATAAATCAGGAACATAAGTATGTTTATATTAAGAAATACATTTACAAAATTATGAGAATAAACATAGAGTTTCATCAAGTAATATAACATTTCATATTCATATTGAGAATTACAAATAATATATTGAAAAACTTA
The DNA here is from genome assembly GCA_011037825.1 of Carya cathayensis. Taxonomy (NCBI): domain Eukaryota; kingdom Viridiplantae; phylum Streptophyta; class Magnoliopsida; order Fagales; family Juglandaceae; genus Carya; species Carya cathayensis. The sequence continues at coordinate 37,107 of QGSO01000628.1, forward strand.
CTTGAAGTAGAAGACTACTAGCTTCAAAACCGTCAGAGACTTCGTGCTGATAACGTGTTATGAAACTAATGAAAAGATAGAGAGCAAAAGAGAGAGAGATGTTTAGAGAACTTTGTTTTCTCTTATTTCTTGGGGTCTTACACAAATGAGGACTCCCTCTATTTATAGGGATTTCTTGGTACAAAGGATGGTTAGGATTGTTACACTTGTCATCAATCCAATGGTAAAGAGTACAAAGGAGGTTAGATGTACCTAAAATTACTATTGGGGGGTAGGTGTACCTAAGATTACCATTGATGGCTAAATGTGGTCATACAATACAATTTGAACTTGGTTTCTAACA
>QGSO01000628.1:37479-70717 GCA_011037825.1 Carya cathayensis
CCCCCCCCCCCCCCCCCCCTCTCTCTCTCTCTCCAAATATCCCTTTTGTACACGCCTACAATGGGCTTTCGACGTTTCTTTTGGTCCTTCCTTTTATCGGCCTTCTTCCTTTTCGACGTTTCGATCTCAAGCTCCAGTAGCCTGGCATGCAATTCAAATGACCTGAAAGCCTTGATTGGTTTATCCAATTGCTTAGGATCATTGATTGTTGGGTGGAACAGTTTGGCCTCTCCTAACTGCTGCAATTGGACTGGTGTCACTTGTGATAGTTCCACTGTTTCTCGCAGAAGGGTAGTTGGCTTGGACCTTGGTAGCAGAAAACTCAAGGGGAAGATCTGTGAATCCTTGGCGGACCTTGATCAGTTGAGATTTCTAAACCTCTCTCATAATTTTTTAAGTGGTTCACTTCCTGATGATTTGTTTAGACTGCAAAACTTAGAGATCATAGACATAAGCTCTAATGATTTTGTTGGTCCTATCAACGGAGGCATGTGTGCATTATCTTCTTCAATTCGAGTGCTTAACTTCTCTGACAACCATTTTATTGGGGGAATTCCAAAAGATTTGGCAAACTGTACCTCTCTTCATCATCTCTATTTTCATGGGAATTATTTATCAGGAAGTTTGCCTGATGGTGTCTTCCAGCTGCAAAATCTTCGTGAACTGCATATTCAGGATAATAGGTTCTCCGGACCGTTGAAGAATGGAATTGCTAACCTTTCCAACCTTGTGAAACTGGATATTTCCTCTAATTTGTTTTCTGGAATTCTTCCGGATGCTTTTGGGAGCCTGACAAGACTTGAGCAGTTCTCAGCCTCCTCAAATCTATTCATTGGTCGTTTGCCTCGTTCGGTTGTGAACTCTCCGTCACTTCAAATGCTAGTGTTGAACAACAACTCTCTAAGTGGTCCAATCAATCTCAATTGCTCTGCAATGAAAAATCTCGTCTCCCTCAATCTTGGTTCTAATCTGTTCCACGGTCCGATTCCTGATGGTCTATCCATCTGCCGTAGATTGACTGCGCTTAATCTTGGCCGTAACAACCTACATGGTAAACTTCCCAATAATTTCAAGAATCTCGACGCTCTAGCATATTTCTCTCTCTCAAACAACAGTCTTGAAAATATATCATCAGCTCTTGAGATTCTCCAACACTGCAAGAACCTAACTACGCTGATCCTTACTTTAAGCTTTCATGATGAAGAAGTGGCTGATAGTGGGAATCTGCAATTCCAGAACCTCAGGGGTCTAGTTCTTGCCAGATGTAATCTCAGAGGTTCAATCCCACAATGGTTGAGAAGTTGCACTAAGTTGCAGCTCTTGGATTTATCGTGGAATCGTTTGGGTGGAAGCATTCCATCCTGGTTTGGAAAGTTTGAGTATCTGTTTTTCTTGGATTTGTCAAATAACTCTCTCAATGGGGAGATACCAATGAGCTTGACACAAATAAAGAGCCTCAGAAGCGGGAACATCTCATTAGAAGAAGAGCCTTTCACAAGAGCCTTTCAGGTTTACTACTACTCTGTTGGACAACGTGGGCCAAAGTTGGGCTATAGGCAGATTTCAAGCTTTCGACCAACTTTAGACCTGAGCAACAACATGCTCGAGGGACCAATCTGCCCATGTTTTGGAGATCTGAAGAAGCTGCATGTTTTGAAGCTGGAAGAGAATAATCTATCGGGAAGTATTCCAGGGAGTTTATCAACAATGAGAAACTTGGAGATTTTGGATTTGTCTCATAATAAACTGTCAGGAGAAATACCTCATTCTCTATTAAAACTCAGCTTTCTGTCGAGTTTTGACGTATCATATAATCAGCTATGGGGGGAAGTCCCAAAAGGAGGTCAGTTCGATACATTCCCAGATAGAAGCTTTGAAGAAAACAACGGTCTGTGTCGTGCGGGCTGCACTCGTGAGTCTGAAAAAACTCCGACTCATTCTTCGAGAGAGAAAAAGATGACAATCTTTGGCTGGCAGTCGGAGTCGGAGCTGCAAGTGGTTTTGTTCTTACTGTCAGCTGTTGCTACATATCCGGATGGATGACTCCGAGGCCGCGAAAAAGAAAGAAGGCAGCAACTAGAATTGGATAACATGAGGCGTATTCCAGTTAGGAAAATGCCCGAGTTTTCTTCGATAGTTTGACAGGATTGCCTTTGTTCACTTCATGCGAATATCAATTTGTGCAGAAAGAAGGCAAGTATGACAAATCATCGACTTTCAAGATTGTAGTAGAAAACCAATAAAGCGAGCTAGTTGTTTAAGAGACCTGGAGGAAAAGGAAAGGAACAGGCTGCATGTTCTTACTTACTATGGTCGTTTTATCTGAAAGAACGTTTTCATTTTCTTCTGCTGTTATATTTTATGAAAAATATTTTATTACGTAATAGTCAGATTATAAAATTGCGTGTTTGCACCCTTTTTTTTTTTCTTTTTTATATTAGCTTGAGCTCTGTTTTACCTCTGCATAATGGATCAACATGATCAAGTGCTTGGGTATAAATCAAAACTGAACAAATTTTCTTTTTTCAAAAACTAGCAGAAACAGTAGGCCCCAGGCCAGTGTTTTTGGCTTGTCCTGATATCTTTTTGTATTCTACTAAGAAGCGAACAATTGTTGGAATCTTTTATGCTTGAAAGCAGGCATCATATGTTCTTAATGATCAATAAAACGAGTGCTGTGGTGTGGTGTCCGGCCACTAAGAGACATCAACCGTCAAAAAATAACTCGAAAAGTCTTGAGCATGCCGAAGATCATGTTGTACTTGAAACCTGTCCAAAAATCACACAAAACAATATTTAAGTGGTTCAGCAAATTGCCTATGTCCACTTGAGCCTCTTTTACTGAGTTTGTAAAAATTTACAAAACTCTCTCAACTCTCTCACGTACCCTCTTTTTTTCTCTCTGATTTTACCCTCTCTTTGTTCTCTCTGCTGATGCCCACCTCTTTACACAAGAGGAGCTCTCCTTTTATAGTAGAGGAAACCCTACTATTACATATACGGTGCAGCAATTTATGGCCATAAATTGCTGCAGAAAATCTTGCACCTAATGCACCAAACGGTGCCTAATACAACAAAATACAAAACGGTGGAGAGTTATACTTGGGTGGCTTCAACAATCACCCCCTCCACCCAAGTGTGACATACTAGGATGCTTACAAACTGATTCATTTTTCAAATGAATGCACCCCATATGAGAGAGTTCTGTTGTTGAATGCGCTCCAATGCACCCGAGGGTGCTCAACAGTGTATGATGTTGATCAAGTCCAAACAATGTTGAAACTTGATCCCTGTGACGAATTTCGTCAACATATCTGCTGGATTATCTTCAGTGCCAATCTTCTGAAGTTTGATGTCCTCTTCTTCTAATATTTCACGTACAAAGTGAAATCGGACATCTATGTGTTTTGTTCGAGAATGATATACTTGATTCTTTGCCAAATGAATTGCACTTTGACTGTCACAGTGAACGGTAACCTGTTGCTGCTTAAAACCCAAATCTGTTACCAATCCCTGTAACCAGATAGCTTCTTTCATGGCTTCTGTTACAGCCATATATTCAGCCTCAGTGGATGATAGTGCAATTGTCGACTGCAAAGTTGAACGCCAACTAACTGGTCCTCCACCCATAGTGAACACATATCCAGTTGTCGATCGGCGTTTGTCAAGATCACCTGCATAGTCTGAGTCAACATATCCAGTTACTAGACTATCTTCACTCTTCTCGAACTTCAAACCAACATCTACGGTCCCTAAAATGTACCGTAGAATCCACTTAGCCGCATGCCAATGAGCCTTTCCAGGATTATGCATATAGCGACTAACTAAGCTGACGGCCTGGGAGATATCAGGTCGTGTACACACCATGGCATACATTAAGCTTCCAACAACACTTGCATATGGGACATTCCTCATGTAGTCCCGCTCTTCATCAGTTTTAGGAGACTGCAATGCACTGAGCTTGAAATATGGGGCCATAGGAGTACTCACCGGCTTCGTCTTCGAGTCGATGTTGAAGCGTTTCAGTACTTTCTTCAGATACTGCTTCTGAGTAAGGTGAACTGTGCCTTTCACCCTATCTCTGTTGATCTCCATCCCCAGTATTCTTCGTGCTTCTCCCAGATCTTTCATTTCAAACTCATTACTTAACTGAGTTTTTAAGCGATCTATCTCCCCCTTGCTTTTACATGCTATTAACATATCATCTACATATAAAAGCAAATAAATGAAAGATCCATTTGCAAGTTTTCTGAAATATACACAGTGATCGTATTGGCAACGAGTGTATTTCAGATCCATCATAAAACGGTCAAACCGTTTATACCATTGCCGAGGTGACTGCTTCAAGCCATAGAGAGACTTCTTCAGACTGCATACCCAATTTTCTTTTCCAGCTTCTTTGAAACCTTCTGGTTGAGACAGATAAATCTCCTCTTCCAGATCACCATGTAAGAAAGCTGTCTTTACATCAAGTGTGCTAACTCAAGATCATATTGTGCAACCAAAGCTAGCAATATCCGAATGGATGAATGCTTCACAACAGGAGAGAATACTTCACTGTAGTCAATTCCCTCTGTTTGAGCGTAGCCCTTGGCTACCAACCTGCTTTGTATCGCACTCCATTTTTAGCACCTTGATCATCTTTCTGATTGAAGATCCACTTACAGCCAATTGTCTTCTTTCCTTTGGGAAGCGGCACAAGCTCCCAAGTCTGGTTCTGGTGAAGAGACTGCATCTCTTCATTCATAGCCTTTGTCCATTCAACTTGTTCATTGGACTGTATGGCTTCTCTGTAAGTGGTTGGGATCTCACCCCCTTCAACTGGTAATGCATATGTCACATAGTCTATATAACGTGATGGAACACGTTTCTCTCGTCTCGGTCTGTTGGTTGCTATTGATTCGAGTTGACATGGAGGTACTGTGACTGGACTATCAACTTCATCTTGTCCATGTTTTCCCGAATTCTTTGAAGTAATAAACTTCACAGTCTGCGAATCATCTGATGTTTCGCCATCATTGCTGCCATCATTGGAATCTTTATGCTTATGTGACTTAAGCATCTCAGATTCGTTGAATGTAACATCTCTACTGATTATTACCTTTTTAGACTCTATGCACCAGAGTCTATATCCTTTTACACCAGTACTGAAGCCTAAGAATTTTTCTTTCTTAGCTCTAGGATCAAGCTTACTTTCTTTAGCATGATAGTAAGCAGGACATCCGAAAATGTGTAAAAAATCATAATCAGTAGCATGTTTACCTCTCCACATTTCAATGGGCGTCTTCTCGTCATTGGAAGTTGCGGGTAGTCGGTTGATGAGGTGGCAGGCATATGTCACAGCTTCCGCCCAAAATTGTTTACTGAATCCAGCATCCAGCAACATACATCGCACTTTCTCTAGTAAAGTACGATTCATTCGTTCTGCCACACCGTTCTGCTGCGGTGTACCTCGAACCGTGAAGTGTCTGACAATACCCTCTCTCCGGCATACTTCCATGAAGGGATCTGAAGTGTAATCACCTCCATTATCAGATCTGAGCCGCTTGATCTTTCTCCCGGTCTGAGTTTCAACCATTTTCTTCCAATCAAGGAAAATTTTCAGCACTTCATCTTTACTCTTCATCGTATATACCCATACACGACGAGAATAATCATCTACAAATGTTACAAACCAATGCTTACCTCCCAAAGATGCATTTTGGGTAGGTCCCCAAACATCGGAGTGTACATAGTCAAGAATTCCCTGTGTATTGTGTACAGCGGTTCCGAACTTGATCCGCTTCTGCTTCCCTAATACACAGTGCTCACAGAAGGACAGTTTACCAGTCTTGACACCTTTAAGTAAGCCTTGCTTCACCAGTGTTTGCAGAGCTTTTTCTCCAGCGTGTCCCATACGCATATGCCAAAAACTGGTGGTGTCTGCATCAGTCTGATCTAACTTCTCACTGCATGTGGAAGCTCTTCCATCAACAGTACTTCCTTGCAAGAAGTACAGATTTCCTCGCCTCAAACCCTTCATTGCCACCTGAACTCCCATTAGTACTTTGAGAGTTCCGTCTTCAATGGTGATTCTGAATCCCTTTGAATCCAGATATTCCAGTGATATCCCAGTGAGATGAGATTCTTCCGTAAGTCCGGAACGTACCGAACTTCTGTCAGCGTCTTGACACTGCCATCGTGCAGCTTTAACCGAATGCTACCTATTCCCTGAGTCTTACAGGCACTATCATTGCCCATAAGTACTGCTCCACCATCAAATTTTGTGAAGTCAGTAAACCAGTCCCGATTGGGACACATATGATAGGTACATCCGGAATCCATAATCCATTCATCGGAATGACAAATGGATGATGAACTTGCCAAGGAAAAATCTGACTCGTCATCTCTGTCCACGACATTGGCTGTGGTTGGTTGATTCTGCTGTTGTCCCTTCAGCTTGGGACAATCTTTCTTCCAGTGTCCTTTGTTGTGACAAAAGGAACACTCGTCTCTGGCGAGTTTTCTGCCGACTGATGAACCACGTGATGTGGCCCGGGTTTTCGAATGAAAACCTTTCCTCCTTCCGGAATTCCTTGACTGTGGTCTCCCCTTTACTGTTAGCGCTTCACTTGATGTATCTTGATGTACCTGCTTATCCTTTTTGCGGTACTCATTGCTAATTAAAGAGCTGGATACATCATCAAAACTGATATTTTCCTTCCCATACAATAGAGTAGTAACTAAATGCTCATATGTATCAGGCAAGGAATTTAACAGCAGTAAAGCCTTATCTTCATCTTGGATTTCAACATCCAAGTTTAACAAATCAGCAAGAATTTGGTTGTAACTATTTAAATGTTCAGACATGGAAATACCTTCACGAAATTGGAATCTGAAGAGCTTTTTCTTCAAGTGCAGACGGCTCTCAATGCTCTTCTTCATGAACTTGTCCTCCAATTTCTGCCAAAGTTCCCTAGCATTTGTCTCTCTCATGACAAAATACTTCTGCTCTTTGGTAAGGCATAACCGGATTGTACTGCAAGCTTGGGTATTAAGCTTCCTCCAATCCTTCTCAGTCATCTCATCTGACTTCTCCTCCAAGGCAATATCCAACTCCTGTTGGATCAATACATCCATAACCTCACACTGCCATATGCCGAAGTTGCTGGTTCCATCGAACATTTCAACTTCAAATTTTGCATTTGACACTGTGGACCGACGTCCTGAGCTACTGGCATTTTCAGAGCTCCTATCTCTTCCAGATCCTTCCATTTGAATTTAGAAAAAAATTTAGACTCAAATTTTCAAAATTCTAACCGTACGGATGAGTCCGGAATGATCCAAATAGTAGGAAAGTACTATTTGATTGTTGAAATCGGACTCCGAATGGCTTAGATCAAGCCGAAATGGATCTGGAAAAACGGACGGTTCTGATCGTCTGGCGCGTGAGATACACACGCGGAGCAGTGCGAGTGGGGCGCGTGGGCGCGTGTGACACACGCGCTGCAGACCTGTGAGGCGCGTGGGTGCGCGTGAGGAGCGTGGCTTACACGCGCGAAACGTCTTAGGGCGCGTGGGGGCGCATCTGGAGCGTGTCCGTCACGCGTCTTCCTCCTCTGGAGCGTGTGGGGGGCGTGGGCGCGTGTGTCTCATTCGTCTTCAACCTCCGATGCACGTGGGGGAGCGTGAGTTGCAGCAGATGCACGCGCTAAGCTTCTAGGGGCGCGTGTGGGCTCCTCCGACCTCCGTTTTCGATTCCGTTTGCGGCAATGGATTCGTCTCAATGCAAGGAACACCCTGGAGTTGTCAAAATTTGATTTTGAACAACTTGAATTTTCGAACAGCTTGAACCAGGGCTTTGATACCAATTGTTGTACCTGAAACCTGTCCAAAAATCACACAAAATAATATTTAAGTAGTTTAGCAAATTGCCTACGTCCACTGGAGCCTCTTTTACTGAGTTTGTAAAAATTTACAAAACTTTCTCAACTCTCTCACGTACCCTCTTTTTTTCTCTCTGATTTTACCCTCTCTTTGTTCTCTCTGCTGATGCCCACCTCTTTACACAAGAGGAGCTCTCCTTTTATAGTAGAGGAAACCCTACTATTACATATACGGTGCAGATAAATTGCTGCAGAAAATCTTGCACCTAATGCACCAAACGGTGCCTAATATAACAAAATACAAAACGGTGGAGAGTTATACTTGGGTGGCTTCAACAGATCAATGTCATGAGTGGGCACTTGTAAATTTATCATGTTGGAGCCTTGGGTGGATTATGATTTATAGCAAGTTTCGTGGAATTTCTTTTGTGTAATAATAATAACATTGAGTGTGGTTTATATTCAGTTATTTATTTATTTATTTATTAAGAAATGAAAAAGAAGAAATCTACTTATTTTATTTACTGTAATTGATTTTGTCAATCATTTATATATAATAGGATTCATGATCTAGAGTAGCAATTTCTTCGTTGGATTATGAAATTTAATTCAAACTCGAACGCCACCTCATCTCATCCAACATCATTATTATGCTAATAATTAAACCTAATCTCATCCCACGTCGTTTCGCTAAAACTGGATATTATCTATCAATAGGTGAGATTAGTTTTAACTCCTCCACTTCGTCTCATCCATAAGACTATACCCTCCTCATATCGCTTTAATTTTTATTTATTTATTTATTTTTCCTCTGCATTCATCATTCTTATGCTCCGCTCCGATCGAAAGCAAGAATTATTATTAATATACCCACTGGGCACCAAATGTGCACATTTATATATTTTTATTTTTGTAATAATTAAAAAAAGTGATTCTCAGTGGATTTATATATATATTTATTTATTTATTTTTCTTAATGGTTAAAGATGCTTAAAAAATGATTAAAGAAAAAAAACGGAAAAATAAAAACTCATTTATACTAGTGAGCACATATGATAAGCACCCTAGCAATATTGTCCTTAAATAATTTACCTAAAAACATAAAAGCACGAAGACTAGGTTTTCTTTCCGAACGTTAAAGACCACAATAGAATAAAACATATCTGGACTATATGCAATATTCAAAACAACACGGGAAGAGAGAGAGAGAGAGAGTGAGAGTCCAAAATATCCATTGCCATCAAAAGAAACACATACAATCCGAGCACTACTGCAGAAAATGTCAATCACATAATCTTATCGGAAAGAATGCAACCCTAATTTATGTATCTGTCCACAGAACCACCTAGAGAATGTTGTCTGTCAATCTCAACCTCCCATTGTGTACAAGCCATCGCAATGAAAATTATGTCAAACCACAACTCTTATGCACCACACAAGATGTACGGCAAGTCTTATATCAGATCAGCAACATTCATTGGCATTTCATCGATTTGAGTACTGTAATACTGCCCTATGTCTCTTAGAATTTTGATATCATCGCTTTTGACAAAGTTTATTACAACACCCTGCAACCATAAAAAAGCCAATTCAATGACAATGACAATTTCACAATCCCTAGCTGACAGACAATACCATAAATGGGAGAGAAATAGAGAGAGACAATGAATATACATGAACATTACCTAGCAGAGTAGTTAGCAAGACATGAATAAGAATGACACAAATGGAAACAAACAAGACGAATATGAAATGATAAAAAATACTTGCACAGTTTGTTTTAATCGGTAGCAAAAATACTTCACAGTTGAAAATATTGCTTCGATAATGCAATGAGATTTCTATTTCTACTCAAAATCTGTACTTCTAATGAACTTTCTATTTCTAATTTTAAACAAGTTGAGAGGCTTACATTTAGTTGCACTTCTAAGTTTTAACAATTTGTAAGATTTTGCAGTCAGAAATAATATGTTGTTACTGAGTTGGGTTTTGCACCTTAGAGGCAACAAGATGTGTATTGAAATCTTTCATGCAGCAGAAAAGCAATATATATATATATATGTGTGTGTGTGTGTGTAATCAACTTCTTAAACAAAGGCCATGCAACAGCATCAATATATAAGCTTATCCACAACACAACAATAATAATAGTACATTTCTTCCAAAACGACCAATGCGATGAATGTATAGCTCACGATTGTTTGGAAGGTTATAATTGATCACCAAGGAAACCTGACAGGAGAAAGATGAAGAGAACATGAACAGAAAAGCATAACCACCACAATTCATTCTAGAAAATAAAACTAACGTATACCATAGCTATGGAAGCTCAAATGCACAAGGCCATGTCACCATCCCACATCTTTTTCACATATCTCAATCCTTTTCTCTCTAGCAATTGGCAATCGCTTAGGGCTTCGTATGGCTTCTGTCGTCGCCCTCCTAGGGATGACGGAGGGAGGTAGCGTTTCGCAGCTTGTTGCTTGGCGTCTGGCATCGAATTCGAAGGAGAAGGGCCTTATGGTGTCGGGGTCCTTCTCGTCGGCTCGTGATATTGTGATGTCACAACCGCAACAACTTCCAGAAGTGGATTTACTAATGAGAGAACCTAGATTTATTGAAGGGGAGATGTTTTTTCTGTTCTCTAAGCCAGAGATTCAAAAGTCGGTAGAACCATTTAGATTTTCGGTTGCTCTTAAATTCTTACGCCGGCGACCATCTCTGGATCATATTAGCGGATTTATCAAAAATCGATAGGGGCTTAAAACCATGCCTGTGGTGGGACAGCTTCGTAACTCAAGGAATGTTCTGGTTCGAATGGCAAATGAAGATGATTTTATTAGTGTGATGGCAAGGAGAAATTCAAATATGGTGGGCGTTCCCTATAAAATTTTTCATTGGACGCCAGAGTTCAATGAAGATGATGATTCACCCTTGGTTCCCGTATGGTTATCGCTTCCTGAGCTGCCTCCTAATTATTTTTATGTCTTTATTTGAGGAGTATTGGGGGAGGGTTTGGAAGATTTTTTAAACGTGATAATGCGACGGCATGCGTTATGTGTCCGGAGGCGACACAAATTTGTGTAGAGATGGATGTATCCAAACCTTTGAGGCACTCTTTTTGGCTTGGGCCTCCAAGACTAGAGTCTAGTCACTTCCAGGAAGTTGTTTATGAATCTCTTCCAACTTATTGTTCTAGGTGTCGCAAGCAAGAGCACCGTGAAAATAAGTGTAGCTGATGTGATCGGATTGAGGGGAATGGGAAGTTGGTGTCAACTGTTGTTGAGGGGGGTAAAGAAAAATCAAAGAAGGCCTAGAAGTAGATAGAGACTCGTGAGCCAGAGGTTAGTGGTGTCAAAGTACCTCCAGTGGTGCCATCTAAGAGAGAGATTTTGTTGGAGGCGTTTAAACAACGTGGTCATGGGGGTTTTCTGCCTTCAGCGGAGGTAATGTTTGTTGATGGATCTGGAAGGGTTTGTGAGCATATGTTCAACCTCATATGGTGGTCACTTCTGGTGAGCAATTAGTTGAGGATGGCTTGCAGCCGAATGTTGAAGTTGGTGAGCCGAAAGACTCTGTTATGGAAGTTGGTGTACCGAATGCTGAAGTTGATGTGCTTGCGTAACTTAATGTTGATACAAGGGCAAGTCGGTTTGAATTAATTGAATGGGATTCTGATAATGAGGATCGGGAGGTTCACGGCATTGAAGCTTGTCTCCTCGAAGCTCGCTTAAAGTTATTGATGAGAGGCTATTGAATTTGAGTTGTTTCACTTGGCTGAAAGGAGGGGTTTATGATCGAGGCGGGGGGATGGGTCTTAATGATGTTTTGGATCTTTTCTGAGGAGGAAATGGAGTTGGAATATGAGGTTTTGGATTGAAAGTGCTATGAGGCTGATCCGAAATTGAATGTCCCTTTGAGAAACTTAAAGGGGTAAGGGAAAAAAAAAAAACCTATTGTTACCTTTGAGAGGGTGACACGGTCTAGTAAATTTTATTGATGACTTTGAATTTTTTGGTATGGAATATTAGGGAAATTCTTTCGTCAAAAACTAGGCTTCGGCATATTTTACATAAACATCACCCTCGGTGGTGGCGGCGATTTTAGAACCTTTTCTTTTGACTAATAAACGTGGAAGAAGGGCTAAAAATGTTGCATCTCCCAAATTTTTCTAATAATGCTAAGTTTGGTGGTAAATTTTGGCTGTTTTCGGAGGATGGGTTGGAGTTTGAGGTAGTGTCGTGTTCAGCTCAATCTCTTTCAGGTTGGTTTGTTAGTGGTGATATGTGGATTCTGGTGACAGTGGTTTATGCGAGCTATTTTCATATTACTAGACAGGACTTATGGAACTCTTAGAGAGGTCTAGATCCTGGTTTACGGCCATGGTTGGTGGCTAGGGATTTTAACATAATAAGAAGTGATGATGAAAATATTAGAGGAAGGTTTCGTGCTACTCGTTCCAAGGCTGATTTTAATAGCTACATTCATGATTGTAGTTTGGTAGAGCTACCTTTCGTTGGCCAGAAAATGTCGTGGTGTAATGGGAGGTTGGGTGGTGGACGTATTTGGGCAAGATTGGATAGAGTTTTAGTGAACACTGATTTTTTAAGTCTTTTTGCAAATGCTCGGTTTGAATATTTACCTCGAAGATCATGAGCCAATGTTAATTTCTCTGATGCGTGAGAGGAGAAGTGGTTCTTGACCGTTCAGGTTTCAACCTATGTGGGGTACTCATGATGGTTTTTTGGAGATGGTTTGGCAAGCTTGGAACCGACAAGTGGAGGGTTGCCCTATGATTCAGATGAGTAAAAAATTGAAGTTGTTGAAAAAAGATTTACAAAAGTGGAATGTTGACATTTTTGGGAGAGTTGACATTGAACTTAGGTCCATTGAAGAGAATTTAATGATCTTAGAACATGCAGTCATTTCTAATTATTTGCAGGAAAATGAAGAGCAACTGCTTCGTTGTAAGCAGTATCATATCCAATATCTTCATAGGGAGGAAATTATGGGATGTCAAAAATCTCATATTAAATGGCTCACGGAAATGGGTTCGAATTCAGCATTTTTTCATGCCGCTTTGCGTGTTTAAAAGAAGAATAAAATTATTGATCGAATGTTGATGGCTAATGGGTCGGTGTTGGATTCAGCGGATGAAGTTCATCAAGGCGCTATCGCCTTTTTTTAAGAATTGTTAACGGCAATTCTTATTGATTGGGTTGATACCGATATGGAGTTGATTACTCTAGTCATTTCTGGGCTTGTAAATGGCAGGTTAGTGGGGGCGCCGATAATGGAGGAGTTTCGTCCTATTAGTTTATGCTCAATCATGTATAAAATTTTATCGAAAGTGTTGGTGAATCGTTTGGCCCTGATTTTAGTGGGGATTATCTCGCCTGAGCAAGCTGCTTTTGTACGTGGAAGAAGCATTTTTGATAATATGTCACACAAGAAATGGTTCATAGTTTGAATTGAAAATCTAGAGGGGGTCAAGTGATGATTAAAATTGACATGGCTAAAACATCTGACCATGTGAGTTTGAGATTTTTTATGAAGTTTTGAAGAGGTTGGGTTTTTCTGAGAAATTTAGGTCTATTATTTATAATTGTATATCTTCTCTTGTTTTTTCCGTAATGTTGATGGATGTATGAAGGATTTTTTTCCATCTTCCTAGGGTCTCCGGCAAGGAGATTCGTTATCTCCCTACTTATTTATTTTGTGGGAAGAGATTTTGTCTTGTATGTTGCACCATGATTTTTTATTGGGGAGGATTAAGCTATTTGAGATAGTTGGAGGAAGAGTGATCAGCCACTTGTTTTATGCTGATGATCTACTGTTATTTTCGAATGGTGGGAGACCTTCAATTAGAAGCATTATGTGCCTTTTGCATGTATATAAGCAAATTTCTGGACAAGAGGTTAGCCCGAGCAAATCTTCTATATTTTTTTCTTCAAGATTTCCTTCGCCTGTAAGCATGATGTGTTGAACATAATTAGGTTTGAGGAAGGTTTTGGCCTTGCACTTATTTGGGAGTGTCGTTGTATGTGGGGAGTCTGACTCTTCGAATGTTTGAGCCGTTATTTGTAAAGGTGGCAAAAATACTTGTGGGATGGAAATGTAAGTTATTATCTTCTGGTGGAAAGATTGTTCATTTGAAACATGTTTTAAATAGCTTATTGATTCATATGCTCTCTGTGCTAAATTTGCCGAAAGAAGTGATAAAGGGTCTTAAGGTGATTTTTGCAAATTTTTTATGGGGATTGAGTGGGGATGTGAAAGCAAAAATGAGCATTTTGGAGTAAAATATGTTTGCCAATGTAGGAAGGGGGATTGGGTATTCAGCATCTATCTGATATTCAAATTTCTTCTCATGAAGTTTGCTTGGAAATTGTTGAAGGGAGATTCACTGTGGGATGATTTTTTAAGGCGAATTATCTTGGGAATGACCATTTTGTTTTCGTTGATTTCATCCGTAAAAGGTTCGAGATTTTGGAGAGGTATTTTACGAGTGCAACCCATGGTCATTAATAATTCGAGATGTTTAATTCATGGAGGGGGTTCAAGTTTTTGGTTTGATAATTGGTTGGGGGATGGCGTGGTTGCTAATTCATAAATGGTAGCTGGCAACCCAGATTTGAGAATCCGGGATGTTGTTGTTGGTGATGGTTGGGATCTTCCTACTCTTCAAAATTTAGTTGGAGACGAGATGGTGGACAAAATTGCTAGTTTTCCGTTGTGTCTTCGTGATGGTCTAGATTTTTATGTTTGGAAGTCATTGGATGATTGGGAATTCACCACTAAATCTACTTGGGAATTGGTTCGAAGTAGGGGATCTATTTGTTTATGGAAGAAATGGCTTTGGCAAAAGGTTGTTCCCAAGAAGATGTCGTTGTGTGTTGGCATGCACGGCGTCATACTCTTCCGGAGGATGAGAGCATTTGCAAGCTTGGTATCCCTATAGTGTCAAAGTGTAATTGTTGTGATGTTGCACAAGTGGAAACTTTAGATTGTGTGTTGTGCGCTAGTGCATGAGCTAGTTGTGTTTGGAATTTTTTTGCAGGAGTGTTTAGGGTTGTTCCTCTGCAACATAGAACTTGGCAAGGGGTGGTAAATGTATGGTGGCTTTGGGCTTTTACCTCTTCTCAAGTGGGGTGGCTGTGTGGGGTAGTGCTTATTATTATTACGTGGGTTGTTTGGAGGGTGAGATGTGCTGAGCGAATGGGGAGTACTCTTTATGATTGGAAGTTGATTGTTAGATCAGTGAAGAGTTTATTTGGGGACCTTTCGGTTTCTTTAACTAAATTGAAGAAGTTTTCTGAAGATATATTCTTTATTTTGCAAGAATTAAATTGTCCAGTGCTGCCGGTGAGAGTGAAGCTGATGAAGAAAATAGCTTGGTCTAGGCCTATTGTGGGGGCTGTAAAATTAAATGTTGATGATGGATCTGCAGGTAATCTAGGTTTGTTGGGAGGGGGAGGGGTAGTCCAAGATGATCAATGCAAAGTTATTGTGGGATTTGCTCATTCTTATAGATATGTCACTAATACCATAGTAGAGTGTCGGGCGTTTCTTGATGGTTTAAAATTGTGTCACCAACTTGGTTTTGAAGATTTTTTGTTTGAATCGGATTCAATGGTAATTGTTGGTTGGCTTAGGTTGGGAGTTTGTAAGTTTTTGGTATTGATTGGATTTTTGGGAAGAAGCTCTTCATTTGTTTCGGCTGATGAATGCTAGAGTTTGTCATATCTTATGTGAAGCTAATATGGTTGCAAATTTCCTCTCCAAGGAAGGTGCAAAGGGTTGAACTTTAGATTTTATGGGTGAGGAGTGTAGAGAGACACTGTTTTGTGGCCTTGTTTGAACTGATAAATGGGGTCTTCCCTATATTAGGTGTTAATGCTTATATTTATGGCTTCTCTCCGCCGTAGTGAGGTTATTAATAAATATGGGGTTTTTGCCCTTAAAATAAAAATAAAAAAAGCACAAGGCCATGTGACAATCAGCAATGAAACAGACAACTTACTGAAAAAATAACCTACAAAGAATCATGATCTTTTGTCCACAGAGGACAAAATGCATACATACAAATTATAAACTTCTTGGAGCGCATGGGCCCTGTCACCAGAAATTAGTGGACGATGGTTGGTACAATGCTTCTTTCAGTCTCTTTGTGGGTCTTTGGGTATGTAGTAGGCCTTTGTGCTATTTAATGCAAGTTATCACCTAATAAGTAGTATATATGAATTAACCAGAATGACAGGGAGAGTTGAAGTCTCCATTTATTTTTATAGCCCTTAAACTTATTCCAGTTCATTTGAAAATGAAATATTGTGATGAGCGTTTGAAACCATTCACTGTGCTTGATACCTTTCAGAAAGCTAAACGTGATAGTAGTTAAAAAATATGCTACGCATTCTGCACATTTTTGTTTAACGATTTGGGGAGTCCCATGGGTTGATTTCAGAATATCAGAAGTGAAAGGTTGAAATGTGGGTTGTCTCAAAACAACATGACAGTAACCTCTGATCACATGAGTAATAATCTCTAGCATATTTTGGAATGTTTCGATCAATTTCCCTAATGCTGCACTGAAGTATGTTCTATATTTGATCCATTTTTGGAGCTTTTGTTTGAATGTGATCGTATTACCAATAATAATCATTATATTTCTTAGCATATATATAGAATTGCTATATATAATATTTTTTTTAGATCACAGTCCGCAACTCATTATGTTTGCAAGTTGTGGTTTCTATTCAAATCTGTTTTGTTCTCTTAGGCTTCTGAATAACGACTATTTTGTTGGTCTGTAGAGAGGCTCTTGGTATAGCAAGTGTTGTAGGTGCAATGATAGGCTTATCAATACTCCTTTTGCTGGGAGTCCTGAATTGGGAGGATTGCTTAAATGAAAAATCAGCATGGGATACCTTGGCTTGGTTTGCGGTTCTAGTGGGTATGGCTGGACAACTGACAAACCTTGGTATTGTCTTCTGGATGTCTGATAGTGTGGCAAATTCCCTCCAGTCTCACTCTCTAAGTTGGTCAGCGGCATTTGGCGTTCTTCAGGCATCTTACTTTTTGATCCACTACCTCTTTGCAAGTCAAACAGGTCATGTTGGAGCTTTATATTCTGCATTCCTTGCAATGCACTTGGCAGCGGGGGTTCTTGGCATGTTGGCAGCTCTGGCTTTGGCTTACAACACTAATCTTTTCGGTGCTATAACACATGATAGCAGCGGTCAGGCTTCTGTATACTATGGAGGTGCGACCCTTTTATAGAGTCATGCATAAATTATTCATTTATCCTTGCTTTTAGACTAGGATTAGTCTTATTTCATTTCAGTTGTCCTTCTGATCTATAGTTTCCGTTCCTCATTTCTACCATTTTTTTTGGAGGGTTTTACTTTCTGCCGTTCGGTTCGTTAGTGATGGAAAATAGAAGGTTTTTGTTCTGATTATTGCCCTGATTGATGATCATAAATCATTTGAAGATGTCAATATTCTTTCATTCTTCTTTATTTGAATATTATTATTTCTTTTGTCCTTCTAAAATCTATTGCATTGTCATGTCTAATTAGATTTTTGTTGTTCTTGAACAGCTGGTTACGTTGACCTTCCCGAAGTATTCAAAATGGGCTTCATAATGGCTCTTACGAATGCCACCATCTGGGTAGTAGTTGGAGGATTTTGGTGGAAGTTTTTGGGCCTCTATTGATTTTCAGTTACAACGTAAGTAAGTGGTCTTTCCCTGGTGCATTTTTGCACTAGTTATGTGAACCCAAGGAATAATCATGCGGGTGGATATCCTGGTACTTTGACAATGGGTCCGGATCCTGCTTTGAATTTTTTAGCCAGTAATTCATGCATGCTCAAGTGTGCGAAAACTCCGCCAAATTATATATACAAGTTTGAAAATTAGTAACTTGATGATGTGTAATGTTTAATCTGTTTGCTTAAGGATGAAGGTTTTGTGGCGGTCAAATTATTGAAGCTATTTCCAGAAATCCAATAGGCTTTTGAATGGTACAAAACAATATACAAGTTTTATTGTTTTGTGCCTGCAAAAAAATATTACAAAGTCTAATTACATATCAACGGAGGTAGATACTGGAAAATTTTATACACTATATTATTATTTTATTTTTATCTTATTAAATAAGATGTGACACATTTATTATAATTAAATAATTATTTATTATATGCATATTTATTATCTAATGATGATGAATATGTCATATTCTACTTAATAAAATAAAAATAAAATAAAAATATAATGTATAAGATTACTNAATAAAATATAATAAAAATTTAAATTTTTTTAATTTTTAAAAAAATAATATTATAATAATATTTTATTCAACTTTTTATTTTTATATTATCTCAATTCAATTTATTCTAACAAAATATTTTACTCTAATAAGATATTAAGAAAAGGTATAGATAATAAATTGAGTTGAGATGAGATAAAAATTAAAAATTAATTAAAATTTTATTAAAATATAAATTTTTTAAAATTATTTTTATTTTAAAATTTAAAAAATTGAACTATTTTTTATATTTTATTTCAAAGTTTTAAAAAATTATAATAATTAAATAAAAAATTTTCAAAATTAAAAAATAATTATATTTTGTTATATTAAAATATTAAAATAAGATACAATGACTTAAAAAGATTTTAAATTTTTAATATCCAGTACTTACCCACTCCTTTTGACAACATGATATGCTGCAGCATTGAAAATAACCTCCTGGAATCAACCACTTTGCTCACTTTTTCTCTTCCCCCGGACACCCGACGACCTAGCCACCTACAAAAAAAGGGGAAGTCAAGTCAAGGGGTCCCACATGCTTTTACCTACTATCTCTATTTTTCTACGCCATTAAATTCAGAAAAAAGGTCACTTGTATAATAATCGTGTAATTATTTTTAAAAAATATTAATAAAATATAAAATTTATATACAAAATTATTTTTTTAACAATAAATTATACTATTCTTTTGAAAAAGAATTACGCGATATTTATATATTTCATAATTATATATAAAATTACTTATAAATTATAAACGACGTTTGACCTGCTCATTTATTGAAAATGGCAATACGAATGTTCGATGGTCAGTTAGGACTAGACGTCCTCCACAGCGTTTCTCACCAACCTTGAACTACATTTTGTTGACAGATGGTGGAGAACCACAAAGTTATGAAGAAACCTTACAAGATGAAAATTCTAGCAAGTGGGAGCTGGCCATGAAAGGTGAGATGGATTCTCTGCTAGAGAATCAGACATGGGAGTTGACAGAACTTCCATCAGGGAAGAAGGCAATACACAACAAGTGGGTGTACCGGGTGAAAACTGAGCTTGATGGCAGTAAGAGGTACAAGGCTAGACTTGTTGTAAAAGGCTTTCAGCAGAAGCAGGGTATTGATTACTCTGAGATTTTTTCTCCTGTAGTGAAGATCACAACCATCAGGATGGTACTGTCTATAGTTGCTACTGAAGATTTATTTCTTGAGCAGCTAGGTGTGAAGACAACTTTTCTTCATGGAGATCTTGAAGAAGACATCTACATGCATCAACCTGAGGGGTTTGTAGTACAGGGAAAGGAAGGTTCAGTCTGTAGACTGAAGAAGAGCTTGTATGGCCTGAAACAAGCTCCTAGACAGTGGTACAAGAAATTTGACAACTTCATATGCAGTGCAGGGTACATCAGATGTCAAGCAGATCACTGTTGTTATGTCAGGCATTTTGACAATTCCTACATTATTCTGCTGTTGTATGTGGATGACATGCTTATTGCAGGGGCTAGTATTGATGAGATCAATAATTTGAAGAAGCAGATGTCAGAGCACTTTGCAATGAAGGATTTAAGAGCTGCAAAGCAAATCCTTGGTATGAGAATTGTCAGAGATAGAGCCAGAGGTACGTTGAGGCTCTCATAGGCTGAGTATATGAAGAAGGTACTCAGTAGGTTCAATATGGACAAGGCCAAACCAGTTGGCACACCTTTGGGAAGTCACTTCAGACTTAGCAAGAATCAGTCACCCGAGTCAGAAGAGGAACAAGACTACATGAGTAAGGTTCCTTATGCCTCAGCTATTGGTTCACTTATGTATGCTATGGTCTGCACAAGACCGGATATTGCCCATGCAGTGAGAGTTGTGAGTAGATACATGAGTAAACCAGGAAAAGAACATTGGGAAGCAGTGAAGTGGATTTTGAGGTACCTAAAGGGCTCCTCAGAAACGTGCTTGTGTTTCTCTGGAAAGAGCTTAGAGGTGCAGGGCTATGTCGATGCTGCTTTAGCTGGTGACATTGATAGCAGAAAGAGTACCACGAGTTTTGTTTATACTCTTGGTGGTACTGCAGTGTCATGGGGTTTTAATCTGTAAAAAACAGTTTCTTTGTCAACTACAGAAGCTGAGTATGTTGCAATGTCAGAAGCTGCAAAGGAGATGATATGGCTACAGGGCTTCTTCGAGGAATTAGGTAAAAAGAATCAGAAAGACACTCTCTATAGTGATAGTCAGAGTGCCATATTCCTTGCCAAGAATCCAGCATTTCATTCCAGGACAAAATACATTCAAATCAGGTATCACTTCATACGATCATTGTTAGATGATGGACAGTTGTTACTTGAGAAAATTTGTGGTAGCAAGAACCCGGCTGATATGTTGACAAAGGGTGTCACACTTGAGAAACTGAAGTTGTGTGCAACTCAGTTGGTCTTCTGGCATGAAGACAGGGGCAGTGAGTTGCAGAAGTGGAGGATATCACGTTTGAGGAAGAGGACGATGCAGCGAGTGTATCAGTCTCCAAGTGGGAGAATTGTTGAGTAGTGGAGTCTGGTCTGCCGCTCGAGCGAAACTAGGCAGATTCAAACGCTCGAAGGCCGCTCGACTGTGAGCTCGAGCGATACCTCCAAGAAGAGAAGTTCGCTCGAGCGAAGGCATTGGCCGCTCGAGCGAAATCAGGCAGAGTCGAACACTTGACGGACAGTGAGCTCGAGCGAATGCGGAAGGGAAGTTCGCTCGACGCGCGCTCGACACGCCGCTCGAGCGAATGTTCTGTGTTTTGTCCAGAATTAGAGTTTTCCGCCGTGAGAAGTATAAATAAGCCATTTATACTTCATTTGGCTGTGTGTGTGCCTCAAGAACTCTGTGAAGAACAATATTTCTCCTCCTTCATTGTATTGTGATCTCTCATATATATAAATCATTTGCAACTCCCGTGGACATAGGCAATTTGCCGAACCACGTAAATCTTGTATTGTGTGTGATTGTTTTCTCTCCCATTTCATATATTTTTCACTTCATTGTCATCAGTTTTCGTAACACTTTAGGCATCTTACTTTTTGATCCACTACCTCTTTGCAAGTCAAACAGGTCATGTTGGAGCTTTATATTCTGCATTCCTTGCAATGCACTTGGCAGCGGGGGTTCTTGGCAGCTCTGGCTTTGGCTTACAACACTAATCTTTTCGGTGCTATAACACATTATAGCAGCGGTCAGGCTTCTGTATACTATGGAGGTGCGACCCTTTTATAGAGTCATGCATAAATAATTCATTTATCCCTGCTTTTAGACGAGGGTTAGTCTTATTTCATTTCAGTTGTCCTTCTGATCTATAGTTTCCGTTTCTCATTTCTACCATTTCTTTTGGAGGGTTTTACTTTCTGCCGTTCGGTTCATTAGTGATGGAAAATAGAAGGTTTTTGTTCTGATTATTGCTATGATCGATGATCATAAATCATTTGAAGATGTCAATATTCTTTGATTCTTCTTTATTTGAATATTAATATTTCTCGTCCTTTTAAAATCTATTGCAGTGTGATGTCTAATTAGATTTTTATTGTTCTTGAACAGCTGGTTACGTTGACCTTCCCGATGTATTCAAAATGGGCTTCATAATGGCTCTTACAAATGCCACCATCTGGGTAGTAGTTGGAGGATTTTGGTGGAAGTTTTTGGGCCTCTATTGATTTTCAGTTACAACGTAAGTAAATGGTCTTTCCCTTGTGTATGTTGTCCTGTTGAGGACATTGTTGAGCTCCCAATTTTTATGTCGAAGAAACTTTTCATTTTTAGTAGTTATTTTTATGAGCTTAAGCTCTGTTTTACGATTGAATTAGTATAATAGCAGTAATTAAGCATGATTAAAGTGCTTCGGTTAATATATCCTCTCCCATCCATTCTACAGCATTTTCACTGAATGCCATTTGGTGCCTTGAATGTTTCATTGTTAAATGATATTTTTGAACTAGTTAAGGGAACCCAAGCAATAATAATCATGCGGGTGGATATCCTGGTACTTTGACAATGGGTCCGGATCCTGCTTTGAATTTTTTAGCCAGTAATTCATGCATGCTCAAGTGTGCGAAAACTCCGCCAAATTATATATACAAGTTTGAAAATTAGTAACTTGATGATGTGTAATGTTTAATCTGTTTGCTTAAGGATGAAGGTTTTGTGGCGGTCAAATTATTGAAGCTATTTCCAGAAATCCAATAGGCTTTTGAATGGTACAAAACAATATACAAGTTTTATTGTTTTGTGCCTGCAAAAAAATATTACAAAGTCTAATTACATATCAACGGAGGTAGATACTGGAAAATTTTATACACTATATTATTATTTTATTTTTATCTTATTAAATAAGATGTGACACATTTATTATAATTAAATAATTATTTATTATATGCTTATTTATTATCTAATGATGATGAATATGTCATATTCTACTTAATAAAATAAAAATAAAATAAAAATATAATGTATAAGATTACTCATTCGTATTGCCATTTTCAATAAATGAGCAGGTCAAACGTCGTTTATAATTTATAAGTAATTTTATATATAATTATGAAATATATAAATATCGCGTAATTCTTTTTCAAAAGAATAGTATAATTTATTGTTAAAAAAATAATTTTGTATATAAATTTTATATTTTATTAATATTTTTTAAAAATAATTACACGATTATTATACAAGTGACCTTTTTTCTGAATTTAATGGCGTAGAAAAATAGAGATAGTAGGTAAAAGCATGTGGGACCCCTTGACTTGACTTCCCCTTTTTTTGTAGGTGGCTAGGTCGTCGGGTGTCCGGGGGAAGAGAAAAAGTGAGCAAAGTGGTTGATTCCGGGAGGTTATTTTCAATGCTGCAGCATATCATGTTGTCAAAAGGAGTGGGTAAGTACTGGATATTAAAAATTTAAAATCTTTTTAAGTCATTGTATCTTATTTTAATATTTTAATATAACAAAATATAATTATTTTTTAATTTTGAAAATTTTTTATTTAATTATTATAATTTTTTAAAACTTTGAAATAAAATATAAAAAATAGTTCAATTTTTTAAATTTTAAAATAAAAATAATTTTAAAAAATTTATATTTTAATAAAATTTTAATTAATTTTTAATTTTTATCTCATCTCAACTCAATTTATTATCTATACCTTTTCTTAATATCTTATTAGAGTAAAATATTTTGTTAGAATAAATTGAATTGAGATAATATAAAAATAAAAAGTTGAATAAAATATTATTATAATATTATTTTTTTAAAAATTAAAAAAATTTAAATTTTTATTATATTTTATTTAAAAATTTAAAACAAAATGTAATAATTAAATAAAAGAAGATAACGAATTAAGATTATCTAACCAGCCGAAAAGAAGGGGAGGGCCTGGACTCTGGGTCTGAACAAACAAACGGTGACTACTTTTTGCCCAGCTTTTTCAACTCGGGCAAGGCAGTCCTATTTTTAATATATTCAAATATTTTTTAAAAAATAAAAAAATACAACAATAAACTTAAATTTATTATTTTAATCATTAAATTTAAAAAAAAAAAAATTTGACGGTCAAACAGTCAAACTCAAGGGCAAAGAAGCTTTTTCCTTTCAACCATGACTTGACGCCAGCCTACTATATCCGTATGCATCGGGCAGGATCGTTGCCAATCGGTACCACCTGGCTGGCTCCACAAATGCATGTTAGCGGTAGCGAGACTTCGTCAAAAAGATTGAAACTGTTGAAAATCGAGTTGCATTTCAGAGTCAAATAGTTGTGGATGAGTATTACAGATCCCTTTCATGTCCTTTTCATTTGAAACCCAGTTGGAGAAGCAGATGGGATTCATGGCAAATAAGAGATGAACAGAAGGAAAAAACAAAAAACAGAGAAGAGAAAAATAGGCTTTCAAAGTTTCAAACCCTCTTGTAGATTAACTTCCCCCCTCTCTCTCCTCCAAATGTCCCTTTTGTACTAGCCTACAATGTGCTTCCGACGTTGCTTTCTGTCCTTCCTTTTATTGGCCTTCCGTTTCGAGGTTTCGATCTCAAGCTCCAGTAGCCTGGCATGCAATTCAAATGACCTAAAAGCCTTAACTGGTTTATCCAACTGCTTAGAATCGGTGATCGCTGGGTGGAACAGCGTGGCCTCTCCTAATTGCTGCAATTGGACTGGTGTCACTTGTGATAGTTCAACTGTTTCTGGCAGAAGGGTAGTTGGCTTGGAACTTGGTAGCAGAAAACTCAAGGGGAAGATCTGTGAATCCTTGGCAGACCTTGATCAGTTGAGATTTCTAAACCTCTCTCATAATTTTCTAAGCGGTTCACTTCCTGATGATTTGTTTAGACTGCAAAACTTAGAGATCATAGACATAAGCTTTAACGATTTTGTTGGTCCTATCAACGGAGGCATGTGTGCATTATCTTCTTCAATTCGAGTGCTTAACTTCTCTGACAACCATTTTACTGGGGGAATTCCAAAAGATTTGGCAAATTGTACCTCTCTTCATCATCTCTCCCTTCGTGGGAATTATTTATCAGGAAGTTTGCCTGATAGTATCTTCTTGCTGCAAAATCTTCGTGAACTGCATATTCAGGATAATAGGTTCTCCGGGCTGCTGAAGAATGGAATTGCCAACCTTTCCAACCTTGAGAAACTAGATATTTCCTCTAATCTGTTTTCTGGAATTCTTCCGGATGCTTTTGGGAGCCTTACAAGACTTGAGCAGTTCTCAGCCTCCTCAAATCAATTCAGCAGTCGTTTGCCTATTTCGGTTGTGAACTCGCCATCACTTCAAATGCTGATCTTGAACAACTCTCTGACTGGTCCAATCAATCTCAATTGTTCTGCAATGAAGAACCTCGTCTCCCTAGGTCTTGGTTCTAATCTGTTCCGCGGTCCAATTCCTGATGGTCTATCCTTCTGCCGTAGATTGATAGCGCTTAATCTTGCCAACAACAATCTAAAAGGTGAACTTCCCAAGAATTTCAAGAATCTCGGTGCCCTAGCACATCTCTCACTCTCAAAAAACAGTCTTGAAAATATATCATCGACTCTTAGGATTCTGCAACACTGCAAGAACCTGAGTACGTTGTTCCTTACGAAGAATTTTCATAATGAAGAAATGCATGATACTGGAAATCTGCAATTCCAGAACCTCAAGGGTCTAGTTCTTAGCAATTGTCAACTCAGAGGTTCGATCCCACAATGGTTGAGGAGTTGCACCTGTTGGGAATTTGGACCTTCCAAATTCACCTCCACAGGATCTACCATTTGCAGGAATAACAAGAAAAATAGAAAAATAATAATAACACAAGAAATTTACGTGCAAACTCCAAAAAAGGAGAAAAACCACCAGACCCATAGAAGAAAATTCACTATATGAAAAATTGTTACAATCACACAATTTCTCTCCTCACCTCAATCACACCCACAAAGCTTTCCCCACTAGTAAAACTTTAACTCACACATCTTCCCATTTTATAAAAATGGATAACAGAGGAATTTAACTAGAGTCAAAAGTTACTAACTAAGCATTTGACTGGTGCACTTAACCATGAGGCTAGACCTCATTTTTAGCTGGTTACGTTGACCTTCCCGATCGTATTCAAAATGGGCTTCATAATGGCTCTTACTAATGCCACCATCTGGGTAGTAGTTGGAGGATTTTGGTGGAAGTTTTTGGGCCTCTATTGATTTTCAGTTACAACGTAAGTAAATGGTCTTTCCCTTGTGTATGTTGTCCTGTTGAGGACATTGTTGAGCTCCCAATTTTTATGTCGAAGAAACTTTTCATTTTTAGTAGTTATTT
The DNA here is from genome assembly GCA_011037825.1 of Carya cathayensis. Taxonomy (NCBI): domain Eukaryota; kingdom Viridiplantae; phylum Streptophyta; class Magnoliopsida; order Fagales; family Juglandaceae; genus Carya; species Carya cathayensis. The sequence continues at coordinate 63,451 of QGSO01000628.1, forward strand.
TTATGAGCTTAAGCTCTGTTTTACGATTGAATTAGTATAATAGCAGTAATTAAGCATGATTAAAGTGCTTCGGTTAATATATCCTCTCCCATCCATTCTACAGCATTTTCACTGAATGCCATTTGGTGCCTTGAATGTTTCATTGTTAAATGATATTTTTGAACTAGTTAAGGGAACCCAAGCAATAATAATCATGCGGGTGGATATCCTGGTACTTTGACAATGGGTCCGGATCCTGCTTTGAATTTTTTAGCCAGTAATTCATGCATGCTCAAGTGTGCGAAAACTCCGCCAAATTATATATACAAGTTTGAAAATTAGTAACTTGATGATGTGTAATGTTTAATCTGTTTGCTTAAGGATGAAGGTTTTGTGGCGGTCAAATTATTGAAGCTATTTCCAGAAATCCAATAGGCTTTTGAATGGTACAAAACAATATACAAGTTTTATTGTTTTGTGCCTGCAAAAAAATATTACAAAGTCTAATTACATATCAACGGAGGTAGATACTGGAAAATTTTATACACTATATTATTATTTTATTTTTATCTTATTAAATAAGATGTGACACATTTATTATAATTAAATAATTATTTATTATATGCATATTTATTATCTAATGATGATGAATATGTCATATTCTACTTAATAAAATAAAAATAAAATAAAAATATAATGTATAAGATTACTCATTCGTATTGCCATTTTCAATAAATGAGCAGGTCAAACGTCGTTTATAATTTATAAGTAATTTTATATATAATTATGAAATATATAAATATCGCGTAATTCTTTTTCAAAAGAATAGTATAATTTATTGTTAAAAAAATAATTTTGTATATAAATTTTATATTTTATTAATATTTTTTAAAAATAATTACACGATTATTATACAAGTGACCTTTTTTCTGAATTTAATGGCGTAGAAAAATAGAGATAGTAGGTAAAAGCATGTGGGACCCCTTGACTTGACTTCCCCTTTTTTTGTAGGTGGCTAGGTCGTCGGGTGTCCGGGGGAAGAGAAAAAGTGAGCAAAGTGGTTGATTCCAGGAGGTTATTTTCAATGCTGCAGCATATCATGTTGTCAAAAGGAGTGGGTAAGTACTGGATATTAAAAATTTAAAATCTTTTTAAGTCATTGTATCTTATTTTAATATTTTAATATAACAAAATATAATTATTTTTTAATTTTGAAAATTTTTTATTTAATTATTATAATTTTTTAAAACTTTGAAATAAAATATAAAAAATAGTTCAATTTTTTAAATTTTAAAATAAAAATAATTTTAAAAAATTTATATTTTAATAAAATTTTAATTAATTTTTAATTTTTATCTCATCTCAACTCAATTTATTATCTATACCTTTTCTTAATATCTTATTAGAGTAAAATATTTTGTTAGAATAAATTGAATTGAGATAATATAAAAATAAAAAGTTGAATAAAATATTATTATAATATTATTTTTTTAAAAATTAAAAAAATTTAAATTTTTATTATATTTTATTTAAAAATTTAAAACAAAATGTAATAATTAAATAAAAGAAGATAACGAATTAAGATTATCTAACCAGCCGAAAAGAAGGGGAGGGCCTGGACTCTGGGTCTGAACAAACAAACGGTGACTACTTTTTGCCCAGCTTTTTCAACTCGGGCAAGGCAGTCCTATTTTTAATATATTCAAATATTTTTTAAAAAATAAAAAAATACAACAATAAACTTAAATTTATTATTTTAATCATTAAATTTAAAAAAAAAAAAATTTGACGGTCAAACAGTCAAACTCAAGGGCAAAGAAGCTTTTTCCTTTCAACCATGACTTGACGCCAGCCTACTATATCCGTATGCATCGGGCAGGATCGTTGCCAATCGGTACCACCTGGCTGGCTCCACAAATGCATGTTAGCGGTAGCGAGACTTCGTCAAAAAGATTGAAACTGTTGAAAATCGAGTTGCATTTCAGAGTCAAATAGTTGTGGATGAGTATTACAGATCCCTTTCATGTCCTTTTCATTTGAAACCCAGTTGGAGAAGCAGATGGGATTCATGGCAAATAAGAGATGAACAGAAGGAAAAAACAAAAAACAGAGAAGAGAAAAATAGGCTTTCAAAGTTTCAAACCCTCTTGTAGATTAACTTCCCCCCTCTCTCTCCTCCAAATGTCCCTTTTGTACTAGCCTACAATGTGCTTCCGACGTTGCTTTCTGTCCTTCCTTTTATTGGCCTTCCGTTTCGAGGTTTCGATCTCAAGCTCCAGTAGCCTGGCATGCAATTCAAATGACCTAAAAGCCTTAACTGGTTTATCCAACTGCTTAGATCGGTGATCGCTGGGTGGAACAGCGTGGCCTCTCCTAATTGCTGCAATTGGACTGGTGTCACTTGTGATAGTTCAACTGTTTCTGGCAGAAGGGTAGTTGGCTTGGAACTTGGTAGCAGAAAACTCAAGGGGAAGATCTGTGAATCCTTGGCAGACCTTGATCAGTTGAGATTTCTAAACCTCTCTCATAATTTTCTAAGCGGTTCACTTCCTGATGATTTGTTTAGACTGCAAAACTTAGAGATCATAGACATAAGCTTTAACGATTTTGTTGGTCCTATCAACGGAGGCATGTGTGCATTATCTTCTTCAATTCGAGTGCTTAACTTCTCTGACAACCATTTTACTGGGGGAATTCCAAAAGATTTGGCAAATTGTAACTCTCTTCATCATCTCTCCCTTCATGGGAATTATTTATCAGGAAGTTTGCCTGATAGTATCTTCTTGCTACAAAATCTTCGTGAACTGCATATTCAAGATAATAGGTTCGCTGGGCCGCTGAAGAATGGAATTGCCCTTAACCTTGAGAAACTAGATATTTCCTCTAATCTGTTTTCTGGAATTCTTCCGGATGCTTTTGGGAGCCTTACAAGACTTGAGCAGTTCTCAGCCTCCTCAAATCAATTCAGCGGTCGTTTGCCTATTTCGGTTGTGAACTCGCCATCACTTCAAATGCTGATCTTGAACAACAACTCTCTGACTGGTCCAATCAATCTCAATTGTTCTGCAATGAAGAACCTCGTCTCCCTAGGTCTTGGTTCTAATCTGTTCCGCGGTCCAATTCCTGATGGTCTATCCTTCTGCCGTAGATTGACAGCGCTTAATCTTGCAAACAACAATCTAAAAGGTGAACTTCCCAAGAATTTCAAGAATCTCGGCGCCCTAGCACATCTCTCACTCTCAAAAAACAGTCTTGAAAATATATCATCGACTCTTAGGATTCTGCAACACTGCAAGAACCTAAGTACGTTGTTCCTTACGAAGAACTTTCATAATGAAGAAATGTCCTGATACTGGAAATCTGCAATTCCAGAACCTCAAGGGTCTAGTTCTTAGCAATTGTCAACTCAGAGGTTCGATCCCACAATGGTTGAGGAGTTGCACCAAGTTACAACTTTTGGATTTAGCGTGNTCTAGTTCTTAGCAATTGTCAACTCAGAGGTTCGATCCCACAATGGTTGAGGAGTTGCACCAAGTTACAACTTTTGGATTTAGCGTGGAATCATTTGGGTGGAAGAATTCCGTCCTGGTTTGGAAAGCTTGAATCTCTGTTTTTCTTGAATTTAGGGAATAACTCTTTAAATGGTGAGATACCAAAGAGCTTGACAGAAATACAGCGCCTCAAAAGCGGAGATATCTCATTAGAAGAGCCTTTCACAAGTTTTCAGGTTTACTACACTCGTGCAGGAGGTGTGCGAAGTTTCAGTTATAAGCAAATTTCAAGCCTTCGACCAACTTTAGACCTGAGCTACAACATGCTCGAGGGACCAATCTGCCCGTGTTTTGGAGATCTGAAGAAGCTGCATGTTTTGTTCCTGGCACATAATAATCTATCGGGAACTATTCCAAGCAGTTTATCAGCAATGACAAACTTGGAGGTTTTGGATTTGTCTCATAATAAACTATCAGGAGAAATACCTCTTTCACTATTAGAAATTAGCTTTCTGTCGTCTTTTGACATATCTTATAATCAGCTGTCTGGGCAAATCCCTCAAGGAGGTCAGTTCGATGCTTTCCCAAATACTAGCTTTGAGGGAAACAACGGTCTGTGTCGTGGCGATTGTACTTGTGAGTCTGAACAAACTCCTAGTCCTACCCATTCCTCCAGGGAAAAAAAGATGACAATCTTTGGTTTGCAGTTTGGAGTCGGAGCTGCAAGTGGTTTTGTTCTTACTGTCACCTGTTGCTTCTTGTCCGGATGGGTGCTTCCGAAGCCGCCAAAAAGAAAGAACCCAGCCAACTAGAATGCATGGGACATTAGGCCTATTTCCGTTGAAGAAGAATGTCGTCTTTATGATTATAAAATTATTTTTATTGTAAGATAGAAATTTATTTTTATATAATAATTTTGTATCTGTGTATTTGCGGGCGAATCTCAAATTGTGTTGTTATAGTCGGATGCGGTAGAAAATCAATAATAGTCGGATGCAGTAGTGTTTTGACCAAGTTACCAGACCTCTCAATAATCTGGTAATTTTAATGTGTGGAATAAGAGCATTGGCATTAGATTGACTATCTTAATCTTTAAAATTTGAAGAATATTTAACTTTTTATTTTTTAACTAATCACTTAACTCTTAAAATTTATATTAGATTAGCTATAATATTCTCTATAATAATAAAATATTATTATTTTATAATTTTTATTTTTTTTATTACTTTTTTATTTTATTTTTTTAATGTGATATAATCTTCAATAATCATATTTCTTTTCATATGCATATTCATAATCAAACTGATGCGGATGCTCTAATGGGTCTTGCTTTGAAATTTTTAACCGGTCTTTAATGCACCCTTGACTCCCCCCTTCCTTTGCCCATGGAGGTGGCCCGCCCAGTCCGTAGGTATAGGAGAAAAAGTGAGCAGGGTGGTTCCATTGCAAAGCCATCAGTGATGTGCTGCATCAGTGATACGCTGCAGCACATTATATTGACAATCTTCTGATGATGTATCTCCTGTAAGTCCACTGTGCATTGTATTCATTACATTTGTGCATACGAGTTACATTTAACAAACCCCTTTGACAATATAATTAGCAGCAGTGTTCACTTTTGAGCATGACCTTGTTACTGACTTACCCAACGATGGCTTGCTAATTCTGTCTTGTAAGTGTAGAAGTTATCAAAGTAATACATGGACGAGTTCTAAGATCATTTTTACAGGGACAACAATATTTATTAAGAGCAAAAAAATAATGCGTCATGTTTGTGTGAGAGGCGTGTCTATAAAAGGGGCTATTTACATAGCTAAGAAAAGAAACAAGAAAATGAAATTTATGCACTGATGTCAAGTGTATTAACGAAGAATGTTTTGGATCTTTTCTTTCTATATTTTCACGGAATAATTTTCTAAATGCTTGTAAAATTAAAAGAAGTAAGTAAAGAAATAAATGTTAGAGAAATGACTGCAAGACAAATAAAAGTGACAAACATCTAAACTAAGAAAAATACTTAGGATTTCAAAATGGGATTCTAAAAAACAATTTATCAAACACCTAAGTTTCAGGTTTCACCCATTCATAAATTAGAATTGAACATTCCTTACATTCATTTTTTACTCAATCATTTACTCATTCAAAGAGATAATGACTAGAAGTTAAATCAATTCAAATCCAATTTATAGTTTATCTAAAATTTCCTACCGAGTTGCAAAACAAGTTTAGTCAATGTAAGAGGAAAGAAACCTATGGAGTCTTAAGTCACAATCAAGCATTAGTTGTGCTTTACATCAACAACAAATCAAGATCAGCAATAAGCACTCCAAACTTTCACAAATATAACTTGTTTCACAAAGCAATAGAGTATGAAAAAGAAATCAATGAATGAAGTGTAAGAAATTAACTCTAATCCAAATATGGGTTACTTCCCAAAACTTAGGCTTAGAAATTTAGCCTAACAACGCAAAATAAAGGTCTTCTCTAAACATTTGAGTATCTATTGAAAAGCTCAAGTAAAAATAAACTGAGGAAAAGTGAACAAAAGAAATAGCCCAAAAAAAAACTGATGCGCAGGAAGCAACTGCAGAAAATAATCAAATGCTGAAAATAATCTTTTCTCCGAAAGGTCTGGAACGAAACTTAAGCCTCCAATCCAAAATAAACTCAGCCGACTACTACTAAGAAAAATGAAGAAAGAAAACGAAAACATAAATCCCCCAAAAACGAAAGAAACGGAAAACTCCCAAAAAAATAAAATCTCCACCGTCCCAAAAGTAAAGAAAAACTAAACCAAAAAAAATAATAGCCCGGAATGCAATTCAAATGGCCTGAAAACCTTGACTGGTTTCTCCAATTGCTTAGGATCAGTGATTGATGGGTGAAACAGCGTGGCCTCTTTATACAGTCATGCATTAGTAATTCATTTATCCTTGCTTTTAGACGAGGGTTAGTCTTATTTCATTTCATTATTCTTCTTATCTATAGTTTCTATTTCTCATTTCTACCATTCCGTTTACCTTCCCATCGTATTCAAAACGGGCTTCATAATAGCTCTTACGAACGCCACCATCTGGGGAGTAATTGGAGGTTTTTGGTGGAAGTTTTTGGGCGTCTATTGATTTTCAGTTACAACGTAATTAAGTATATGGTCTTCCTTCTTATACGTCTACGTTGTCTTGTTGAGCTCGCAATTTTTATTTCGAAGAAAGTTTTCATTTGTAGCAGTTGTTTTTTAATGAGCTTAAGCTCTGTTTTACGACTGAATTAGTATAAAAAAAACTAATAAACGATGATTAAGTGCTCCGGTGAATGAATGTGCTTGAGAAGCCTTGGAATATATCTTCTCTCATTCTGCAGCATTTTCACTGAATGCCATTAATGGCTCGAATGCTTCATTGGTAAATGATATTTTTTATATTCAAGCATTAATGACTGGTTAAAAATTTCAAAGCTTAGAAAAAAAAATAGTTACCGGGATCCAAGCAATACTCTTGAGACTGGATATGTGCTGGCACCTTGACAATGGATCCTGCTTTGAAATTTTTAACCAGTCATTAATGCATTCACATGTGGACGAAGACTCCACCAAATATGAAACAAGTGGGGTTGCTTAAAAAATTAGTTAGTCAATGATGTGGTAACGTTTAATCAATTTTGGGATGAAGGTTTCGTGCATAATGCATACACGTTGGCGGTCAAATTATCTTTACTTTATGTCAACGCTCAACATCATACTATTTTTAGAAATCCAATAAGCTTTTCTTCTGGCAGAAGGGTAGTTGGCTTGGAACTTG
>QGSO01000628.1:71281-286696 GCA_011037825.1 Carya cathayensis
TTTTGAGTGTGCAAAACACATTTAAAAGTTTTTGCCTACAGAAAATATTGTAAGTCAACCAGATTGATCTGTTGAAAATCATTTGTGGACGACTATTACAGATCCCCTCTACTATTGCAGTTCTTTGGGTCTTCGGTCCTTTTCCTCTGAAACCCAACGGAAGAAGAGATGGGATTGAAGAAAAATAAGAGATGAACAGAACAAAACAAAACAAAAAAAGCAGAGAAAAGAAAAATAGGCTTTCAAAGCCTCTTGTATATTAACTTCTCTCTCTCTCTCTCTCTCTCTCTTGTTAGCAGAAAACTCACGGGGAATATCTGTGAATCCTTGGCAGACCTTGACCAGTTGAGATTTCTAAACCTCTCTCATAATCTTCTAAGCGGTTCACTTCCTGATGATTTGTTTCGACTGCAAAACTTAGAGATCATAGACATAAGCTCTAATGATTTTGTTGGTCCTATCAACGGAGGCATGTGTGCATTATCTTCTTCAATCCGAGTGCTTAACTTCTCTGACAACCATTTTACTGGGGGAATTCCAAAAGATTTGGCAAATTGTACCTCTCTTCATCATCTCTCCTTTCATGGGAATTATTTATCAGGAAGTTTGCCTGATGGTGTCTTCCAGCTGCAAAATCTTCGTGAACTGTATATTCAGGATAATAGGTTCTCCGGGCCGTTGAAGAATGGAATTGCTAACCTTTCCAACCTTGTGAAACTGGATATTTCCTCTAATTTGTTTTCTGGAATTCTTCCGGATGCTTTTGGGAGCCTAACAAGACTTGAGCAGTTCTCAGCCTCCTCAAATCTATTCATTGGTCGTTTGCCTCGTTCGGTTGTGAACTCTCCGTCACTTCAAATGCTCATCTTGAGCAACAACTCTCTAAGTGGTCCAATCAATCTCAATTGTTCTGCAATGAAAAATCTCGTCTCCCTCAATCTTGGTGCTAATATGTTCCACGGTCCAATTTTTTACGGTCTATCCATCTGCCGTAGATTGACTGCGCTTGATCTTGGCCGTAACAACCTACATGGTAAACTTCCCAATAATTTCAAGAATCTCGACGCTCTAGCATATCTCTCTCTCTCAAACAACAGTCTTGAAAATATATCATCAGCTCTTGAGATTCTGCAACACTGCAAGAACCTAAGTAGGCTGATCCTTAGTTTAAGCTTTCATGATGAAGAAGTGGCTGATAGTGGGAATCCGCAATTCCAGAACCTCAGGGGTCTAGTTCTTGCCAGATGTAATCTCAGAGGTTCAATCCCACAATGGTTGAGAAGTTGCACTAAGTTGCAGCTCTTGGATTTATCGTGGAATCGTTTGGGTGGAAGCATTCCATCCTGGTTTGGAAAGTTTGAGTATCTGTTTTTCTTGGATTTGTCAAATAACTCTCTCAATGGGGAGATACCAATGAGCTTGACACAAATAAAGAGCCTCAGAAGCGGGAACATCTCATTAGAAGAAGAGCCTTTCACAAGAGCCTTTAAGGTTTACTACTACTCTGTTGGACAACGTGGGCCAAAGTTGGGCTATAGGCAGATTTCAAGCTTTCGACCAACTTTAGACCTAAGCAACAACATGCTCGAGGGACCAATCTGCCCATGTTTTGGAGATCTGAAGAAGCTGCATGCTTTGAAGCTGGAAGAGAATAATTTATCGGGAAGTATTCCAGGGAGTTTATCAACAATGACAAACTTGGAGATTTTGGATTTGTCTCATAATAAACTGTCAGGAGAAATACCTCGTTCTCTATTAGAACTTAGCTTTCTGTCGAGTTTTGACATATCATATAATCAGCTGTGTGGGGAAGTCCCAAAAGGAGGTCAGTTCGATACATTCCCAGATAAAAGCTTTGAGGAAAACAACGGTCTGTGTCGTGCAGGCTGTACTTGTGAATCTGAAAAAACTCCGACTCATTCTTCGAGAGAGAAAAAGATGACAATCTTTGGCTGGCAGTTTGGAGTCGGAGCTGCAAGTGGTTTTGTTCTTACTGTCAGCTGTTGCTACATGTCCGGATGGATGATCCCGAGGCCGTGAAAAAGAAAGAAGGCAGCAACTAGAATTGGATATCATGAGGCGTATTCCAGTTAGGAAAAATGCCCGAGTTTTCTTCTATAGTTTGACAGGATTGCCTTTGTTCACTTCATGCGAATATCAATTTGTGCAGAAAGAAGGCAAGTATGACAAATCATCGAGTTTCAAGATTGTAGTAGAAAACTAATAAAGCAGTAAGTTATTTAAGAGACCTGGAGGAAAAGGAAAGGAACAGGCTCCATGTTCTTACTTGGTATGGTCGTTTTATCTGAAAGAACGTTTTCATTTTCTTCTGCTGTTATTTTTTATGAAAAATATTTTATTACGTAATAGTCAGATTATAAAATTGCGTGTTTGCACCCTTTTTTTTTTCTTTTTTATATTAGCTTGAGCTCTGTTTTACTTCTGCATAATGGATCAATATGATCAAGTGCTTGGGTATAAATCAAAACTGAACAAATTTTCTTTTTTCAAAAACTAGCAGGAAACAATAGGCCAGGCCAGTGTTTTTGGCTTGTCCTGATATCTTTTTGTATTCTACTAAGAAGCGAACAATTGTTGGAATCTTTTATGCTTGAAAGCAGGCATCATATGTTCTTAATGATCAATAAAACAAGGAGTGGTGTGGTGTGGTGTCTGGCCACAAAGAGACATCAACCGTCAAANGAAAGCAGGCATCATATGTTCTTAATGATCAATAAAACAAGGAGTGGTGTGGTGTGGTGTCTGGTCACAAAGAGACATCAACCGTCGAAAGATAACTCGAAAAGTCTTGAGGATGCCGAAGATCACAAGTCATGAGCGGGCACTTATACTTGAAAATTTATCATGTTGGAGCCTTAGGTGGATTATGATTTATAGCAAGTTTCGTGGAATTTCTTTTGTGTAATAATTAATAAGATTGAGTTTGGTTTATATTCAGTTATTTATTTATTAAGAAGTGAAAAAGATGAAATCTACTTATTTTATTTACCGAAATTGATTTTGTCAATCATTTTCTTCGTTGGATTATGAAATTTAATTCAAACTGAAAGGCCACTTCATCACATCCCACATCATTATTATGCTAATAATTAAACCTAATATCTTCTCACGTCGTTTCGCTAGAATTGGATATATTATCTATCGATAGATGAGATTAGCTTAACTCCTCCACTTCGTCTCATCTATAAGACAATACCCTCCTCATATCTCTTTAATTTTTATTTATTTATTTATTTATTTTGCCTCTGCATTCATCATTCTGATGCTCCGCTCCGATCGAAAGCAAGAATTAAATAATAGAAAATAAGAATATGACTCTCAAATATACCCACTAGGCACCAAATGTGCACATTTATATATTTTTATTTTTTTTAATAATTAAAAAAAGTGACTGTCATTGATTTTTTTTTTTTTTTCTTAAGGGCTAAAGATGCTTAAAAAATGATTAAAGAAAAAAAAACAGAAAAATAAAAACTCATTTATTTAGTGAGCACATGTGATAAGCACCCTGGCAACAGTCCTTAAAATAATTTACCTAAAAACATAAAAGCACGAAGACTGGATTTTCTTTCCGAGCGTTAAAGACCACAAAGAAATTATAGAATAAAACATATCTGGACTACATGCAATATTCAAAACAACACGGGAAGAGAGAGAGAGAGAGAGAGAGAGAGAGTACAAAATATCCATTGCCATCAAAAGAAACACATACAATCCGAGCACTACTGCAGAAAATGTCAATCACATAATCTTATCGGAAAGAATGCAACCCTAATTTATGTATCTTTCCACAGAACCACCTAGAGAATGTTGTCTGTCAGTCTCAATCTCCCATTGTGTACAAACCATCGCAAAGAAAATTATGTCAAACCACAACTCTTATGCACCACACACAAGATGTCCGGCAAGTCTTATATCAGATCAGCAACATTCATTGGCATTTCATCGATTTGAGTACTGTAATACTGCTCTATGTCTCTTAGAATTTTGATATCATCGCTTTTGACAAAGTTTATTGCAACACCCTGCAACCATTAAAAAAAAAAAAAAAAAGCCAATTCAATGACAATGACAATTTCACGATCCCTAGCTGACTCTAGCTGACATACAATACCATAAAAGAGAGAGAAATAGAGAAAGACAATGAATATTTAAGAACATTACCTAGCAGAGTAGTTATCAAGACATGAATAAGAATGACACAAATGGAAACAAACAAGACGAATATGAAATGACAAAAATTACTTGCACAGTTCTTTTTTTTTTTTAATTGGTAGCAAAAATACTTCAAAGTTGAAAATATTGCTTCGGTAATGCAATGAGATTTCCATTTCTACTCAAAATCTGTATTTCCAATGAACTTTCTATTTCTAATTTTAAACAAGTTGAGAGGCTTACATTTAGTTGCACTTCTAAGTTTTAACAATTTGTATAATTTTGCAGTCAGAAATAATATGTTGTTACTGAGTTGGGTTTGCAGTCAGAAATAATAAGATGTGTATTGAAATCTTTCATGCAGCAGAAAAGTAATACATATATATACACACATATAATCAACTTCTTAAACAAAGGCCATGCAACAGCATCAATATATAAGCTTATCCACAACACAAAAAAAATAATAGTACCTTTCTTCCAAAACGACCAGAACGACCAATGCGATGAATGTATAGCTCACGATTGTTTGGAAGGTCATAATTGATCACCAAGGAAACCTGACAGGAGAAAAATGAACAGAACATGAACAGAAAAGCATGACCACCACAATTCATTCTGAAAAATAAAACTAACGTATACCATAGCTATGGAAGCTCAAATGCAAAAGGCCACGTGACCATCAGCGATGAAACAAACAACTTAATGAGTAAAAAACCTACAAAGAATCATGATCTTCTGTCTACAGAGGACAAAATGCATGCTATACAATTTAGAAACCTCTTGGAAAATTCTTTCCCAAAACCCTATATATTTTCTGTTCAAGTGCATGCACATATAATACACAACAACAGAAACAAGTTTGGCACCAAAAGCATATGGCAAGTTTTGATCCCAAGCACCCAAAGAAATCCCAAACATCTATTTTAAATATCACAAACATTTATGTACTCCCGATATCAGGAATTACCAGCCATTCAAATATAAATCGGTAAATGTCTCCAACAAATTAGTATTGTCTACTTGGGCAGAATGTAGTCATTTTCACGTCTTTAGATATAAATTTATTGATGATATTTTTCAAATTAGCAACTTAAGATCTACTCTTTGCCACCACCACCACCCCCCCAACCAAAATCTAAAAGAGCTTGTTGCAGAATTTCAAAAATCATGTGATCAAAGATTAAAAAAAGCTGGACAGCTTGCCTGTTGAACATCAAGCCCCCGAGCCCAAACATCTGTTGTTATTAAGACACGAGTTTGGCCAGCCCGAAATTCTGCCATAATTGCATCTCTTTCCTTTTGAGGCATGTCTCCATGCATTGATGAAACAGTGAAGTTATTGCTACGCATCTTTTCAGTTAGCCAATCCACCTGTTCCAAGAGTGTACAAGTATTAGAATACATTCATTGACCAGTACCTAAGAGCCATGAAGCAACAATGAAAGCATGAGCAGCAAATGGAAAGACATCTAATTACCCACAAATGCGCTTTACTTGCTAAGCAAGAAGGGAAAAGAGGAATTATAAAAATCTCTACGAAGTGTAAAGAGAATCTTACCCTCAAAATGGCACTAAGCAAACGACAAGACAAGTTTTCACAATGGGATTTGAGGCAATTATTCTCATAAATCAGAACAACTATTTACAAATTGGTCCAGAATCAAATACGTGCAGGGTCTCGTTTGTTGTAGCCATTTGGACTTGTATAAAGCCATCCTTATGCAAACAAGGATAAGGCCAAGCATATCACTGAGTAAACTGAAAATCTAACCAGACTAAGTCTTCAGAGCATTTAAATTTTATTTTATTTTTTTTTATATTCTTAAAACTAGGAAGGACACCATTCCTACAACTTGAATCCATAAATTCATCAATAATTCTATTACCTTTCGCTTAGTGTTGCAGAATATAACGGCTTGGGTGATTGTAAGTGTGTCATAAAGATCACAGAGAGTATCAAACTTCCAATCTTCCCTTTCAACTGCAACGAAAAATTGCTTGATGCCCTGTAATCATAGAAAGGACAGAGAAGGAAAACTTTTATCAAACTCCAGATTTGTATGGGCAAGAAGAACTTGTAACAAATTCTAGATCCGCAATCAAAACCAGCTGATATTACATACCTCCAGAGTCAATTCATCACGTTTCACAAGTATGCGAATAGGATCTGTCATAAACTTGTTTGTCATCTCCAAAATTTCATGAGGAAGGGTAGCAGAAATCAAGACAACCTACAATAACAGCATACAAATTTTAGTACCAAAGATGACAGAGTCTTGAGAACCTTGCAAGATACTACTTCTAACAGGAAGCAATGTACAATTACTTTTATCTCTAACTGTGTAATATTACCAAGATTTACAGCCATGTGAATGTTGTAAAAGGACACTATCATTGCAGTGCTTGCAGATCCTTGAAAATATTCAGCATAATGAATCACCTCAAAATCAGGTAGACAAGTCGAAATTCCAGTATTAAGGAAACCAATTTCAGTAGTCCCTCGCCTACTAATTCATACTACAATAACTCTACAAATAAGCAAGTCCAGGGAGAAAAAGAAAATCTAAAAGATGCTTTACATTTTGAAGTTGTGAAGTTTCCCAGCCACATAATTGAGCATAAGATTCTTCTTTTATTTTTCTAAGTTGATACAGTACTGTACTAGCTCTACTCATTTTCTTAAGTCTCAATTTTTTACAGGTAAGAGAGTATAAAGCCGAAAAATTTTCTGAAGGTCTCATTAACTCGTGGATTTTTTTTATAGGTAAAACTCATGGATATTTCTTAAAGTACCAGATTGCTTGAATTTTCTATAGCTGTGCTCCATGTTGAGTCGTTTCATGTAGTTTGACTAAGTTTCAACCCTAATTCAGTAGTCAGTGTGTCAAACCCAGGGGCAATTGCTAGGAAACCTAGACCTACCTGTGATTACCAAGGCTACACTTCCTTCTTTTGCGTCTTTTTCAAATTTGAAAGTAGACAAAATCTGCATTCTGCAGTAAAACCAGACCTGGAACTTTGATTTTAACACATAAATCTGCAGAATTCCTATCAAAAGTCCTATTATTCAACACCCTATCGAGTGCTACCTATTTTTCACATCAAACCACAACTAACATATCCTCACAAAAGGCTTAGAAACTAAGGTCCATAACCACAGATGGTGCTGGAGAATTATTTCCCAAACCAGCTATTTTTTCTCTTCCCTCTTTTTTCCCAGCATTAAACCCTACATCCTCTTTTGTTCCTGCTATTACCAAATGTACAATCAGAAGACGTTGGAGAAAGCAATCCATATATATGTGTATGTGTATATATATTGATGGGCAGCAAGAAATCCATATATTAACAAAAATTGAACTGTTCAAGTAATGATAATCACAGATCATAAATTGTGCATTGTATATAAAGAAAACTTAAATAACTTGGAAAAATTGTAAATTTTTGTTAACACCCTTTTTGGGAGGTGGAGGGAGAGAGAAAGAGAGAACCTGAAGCTCTGGTGGGAGATATCTATACAGATCATAAATCTGATCCTTGAACCCTCTGCTTAACATCTCATCAGATTCATCCTGTTGGAGCATCAAACAAATCAAAATCTAATAATCACCAAGCTCCTATACACAGAACATTAAAAACCAAATCATCTGTATAATAATGATGCTGCGGGGACAAGTCGGGAACTCACAAGAACTAATAATTTGATATTTCTAGTTCGCAGTGTTCTCCTCTTAATCATGTCACAGACTCTACCTGGAGTTCCAGATACCACATGAACTCCATGTTCTAGCTTTCTGATATCTTCACCCACACTCTTGCCTCCAATGCATGCATGTGCTTGAATATTTATGTAATTACCGATTGCCAATATAACCTTCTCTGTCTGAGCAGCCAATTCCCTTGTTGGTGACAAGATCAAGGCCTGGACCCTGTTTCATAATTTTTTTAAAGCACCAATACCGTCATTTTTTTTTTATAAGTAGAGAAAGCGATAAGCATCAATACCATCATAAAGCAGCCTCAATATAAAATGAAATAAAAGGCAACATATCATCAGCTCTTGGAGACATTTATAGAAATGAACAATATTTTTTTTCTGATAAGTTACTTATCCAAAAAGAAAAAAATCCTGATAAGTAAAAGAAATGAACAATCATTTTTTTTTTTTAAGTAAAAGAAATGAACAATCATAACACCATGCAATAATAACTGTATATTGTGAAGTCTTGTGTCCTCATCAAAAGGCAACATATCATCAGCTCTCAGAGACATTTATAGAAATGGACAATATTTTTTTTCTCATAAGTAAAAGAAACGAACAATCATAACACCATGCAATACTAACTGTATCTTGTGAAGTCTTGTGTCCTCATCAAAAGTTAACAAACCAACTACATCATCTCAAAGTGACCCAAAACATTCTCTGAGAAGGTTGGTTTTTTACCCCATACTTCTCCCTCTAGGATTCTAGAATAACCACAGCACTGGTGAATGAGAGTTCTCGGTGGGGATGCACAATGAGAAAAAATTTCTATCTCACACCTATTATTTGGAGATGACACGTTAATTTTTCCATGGTCAATTCTCTAGGTACGCCAAATATGAGGTGGAGGTGGAACAAAGATGATGTTTTGGCATAATCTAAGGTGTGGCAAGCAACCTTATAAAAGGACCTTCCCAGACCTATTCAACAATGATAGGAATAAGGGCGGGCGCATCAGTGGTAGACAACTTATAGTCCTCAAATGGATGTCCTTAATGGGTAGCGGTGTTTGCCAAGGGGTACAAGATTGGGAGATAAAATTCTTTCTTCTATGCTTGACTCTATGCTCTCTTAGAAATAGACAGGTTGGGGAAAACGAGATGCTTTGGAGCCTATTAAAGAGAGAGAAGTTAGAAGTCAAGTCCTTTTATAATGCATTACTCCCCCAAGACAATATCAACTTCGTTTCGAATATCTTTCATTGGAGTTAGTAGAAGAGTATCACAAGTGCCTTAATGGGTTATCTCTCTTTCTTTGTTTTCTTTTTTTCTTTTTATAAGTAACCTTAATGGGTTCTCTAGAAAGATTTAGATAACATGTTTAATTAACTTTGTTAATAAATGTCTACAACCAAAAATTTCATCTCTTTAGAAAGTGTATGTTCCTTTCTAAAAATTTCCAGCTGAGATATACAGTGGCAAAATTTAAAAGTGATCTAACAGAATATGAACACATAATACACAAAAAATTTTCTTTATCTAAAATTTTACACCTAAATAATTACCCTTTCAAAGCTCAATCCCTAAAACATAAGCCACACCCATAAATTCCCATTTTAGGCTTTCTAGAAGTAGAGATTTTTCCTTCTTGTTTACCCATAAAAAAAAGTAGATATTTTTCCTAAATTATCTTTTGTAAAGTCGGCAACGCAAAGAAGGCTTAAACCAAAACGATTTACCCTTTATTTCGTCCTATTAAATTTTTCCTAAATTTTCACACCTTGAAAGAAAGGGTTTCACAGCTCTACTACTAGCACATACTTTTATTCTCCAGAACCTACAGCGTAATTAAGGCACGTAACACGATTTAATTCCAGGAAGAAAAACCCCCAAAATAGTTTCCGTGGAACAAAATTGCCCTAAAATAAATTTTGCCATACACCTAAGCCCTATAACGAGAAACATGTCTATATACATATATTAAAACAAAAAATCAAATAGGATGAATTCTAGGCTTTCTAAGAAGATTAGGGATTTGAAGGGACGCACTCTCTGGTGGTAGTTTCAACCTTCTGACAAACGGCTAGGGCAATCATGGAGGTCTTGCCCGTACCGGACTGGGCCTGGGCGATGACGTCTCGACCGATGAGTATGGGCACCACGGCCCGCTGCTGGATGGCCGAGGGCTTCTCGAAGCCGTAATTGTAGATGCCGCGGAGCAGGTCGTCCTTGATGCCCATCTGATCGAAGCTGGTGACCACCTGCACCTCCCGCGACGTCTCGAACTCAAGCAGATCCTCAGGCGCGGTCACGCGACGCGCGTTCGGCCGGAAAACACTGGCGCCGCCGACGTCGGTCATGGCTCAAGCTAGGGCTCCCCGGTTTGGGGTGTCAGTGGTTTTCTTTTCTTTTATTTTTTTGATTATCGTAGAGAAAGCGAAATGAGGACAACAACGAGAGCTGGATGAGACTCGATAAAGGGTCGAGTCGTTTAGATCACTAGAGCCTTTTTTATTTTTTATTTTGGAGAAAACCAACGGACCGGATGGGGTGTAATTAGCCCATTTACTCCGTCCAATAATATATAGACACGTCAACATAAAAGAGACCTCAGTTGAAGCAGTTAATAACCCTATTAGGCCCTTGATTTCAAATGCGACTCTCTCTTCAGCTGCCCGGCCCGGCATCTATTCCAACATGGAAGCAGCCCAATTCGATATTTAAAACCAAAATTTTTAAATTATTAAATATCATTCAACTCAAAATTTATTTACAAGTATGATTCACAATATTATTTAACTGAACACATCTTTACAAAGAGACCCTTCCTTCTCTCTAAACTCTCTCCTTTCTCTCTAAACTACCCCCAAAACTCCAGAGCACATGACGAGGGTGGGAGTTTCGACTCTCCCTCTCTTTCCTTCCCCCTCCCTTTCTATTTTGTTTTCTGCATTTCTTTTTATGTTTTAATTTCATGTTTTCAGGCAAATAAAGAAGGAGTGCCAACCGGGTCTTTCCAGTAGCCAACCACCAACACGCGTCTCACCAGGATGTTGGCCAGCCACCAATCTTCAAGACTACCGAACGTGGCACCAAACGAAGTGGAGCATAGCCCGCACACGTGGGACAAAGTCTCGGATCTCACCAAAGCGTGGCTTTCACGCGCCACCAGGGAGCCACCTGTCTACTCAAAGCTTGGCTTTTCTAGGACCTCAAACTTCGAGACATCATAGATCGATCATCGGCTCTTCTCCAAAAGTGGTTTTGCTTTGCACGTACCACTGCCTCTGTTGTGTTTTGTCCCTCCGTTCCAGAATTGTTTTGGTTTTGTTCTTTTAATCCTTGTTTTAACCTGAGCGGGGTGATGAGTTGCTTAATCGGTTACAATCTGGGGGCTAGTGCTAGTAAAAAATGGCAGACGATATTATGGCCGATGGACGTATGGCCGACCCCTTCAATGGAGATTGTTGTGGTCCGTACATGAGCTGGGTACTCGTGTCGTTCTTGGGCTCGTGATGTGAATGCCTGCGGTGGGTGTGCCGTCGAGGCTCATGCCGGTGCTTGTGGTTCTGTTGTTTTTATTAATGTTTTGTAGTGTAGTTTTATGTTATTTTATTAGTAATATTGTAGTAATATGCTATTAAACTTAGTGTCCATAGTAATAATGTCCCGCACTCCGCCTCCTCTAGGAGGATGGAGGAGCATTTCCACTCTGTTTATACAGAGTGCTCTCTCTCACTTTGGAGAGTTTTAGAATTTAAGACAACGTCCATCACTTTGTGTGCGGTGATGCTTTAGAGCAGATACGTAGATTGTCTTATAGTCTAGATTTTTCTGTATTAATAAGTCATATTTGTAACTTCAGTATGATAAATGAATTCACCATTTCAAAAAAAAAAAACTGAACACATATTTACAAGATCCATAACCTTTTTTTAACTGTCTATAAATACATATAAATTTATCTTAACATCCAAACTCACCTTGTATTAGCTCAACAAAACTCACTCCATTATCTCAACTATTAATTACTAACTTAACTCGTCTCAAATTAGCTCAACATCCAAACGCAACTATAATTTCCGTCTTTCCTCCTCCTAGTCTCTCCCATTTTGATTTTCTTCTTAAATAGATTTTACGTTAAATTCTTACATTTTACATCTATGATTAATCAATATTTATTTATCTTCTTCTCGTTTTCCATCTCTAATTCTCACGAAACTACCATCTTTGGCATATTTTGCAATCAAATAATGTTAAATAAAATTTTAGAGCGTATAAATCATGTATATATTCTTTAAAAAAAAAGATCTATTATTAAAAAAAAATTATATAAATCTTAAATTTATCTATTTTTCTTAAAAAATTTGTGCGAGATTTGCACGTCATAACATATTGCAAATATTAGGGCTGTGCAAAAAACAGAGTGGCACGACCCGACCCGCACCGAAAAATACGGTTTTAAACACTACTCGAATTCAACCCATACAACCCGTACAACCTGATGACCCGCTTATAAACTCTGCAGCTGAAACCCTCGCCCCCCACCCACTTTTCACCTATCTTCAGATTTCATGCTTTCCGTGAGCTTACAAGATGAAAAACAAAGAGCTTACGAGAGAGGAAACAATGTGCGACAGGTCTGGGTGATATGTGATCTTCAACCGAGAGTAACGGAGCGGAGGGAGAGAGTGAGGGGCGGTCGTTTACTCACCGGAGCGGCGCATTCTTGATGGAAGGAGATCGGCCGGCAGATTCTTTGGCTACCAAGAACTCCAACGCCTTGTGGTGGTCGACGTCCGTCGTGGAGGAAGGAGAGCTTACTGTCGGCATCTTCTCCAACGAGGTAAGTGTCTCGGTTGGCTGAGTGTGGGTTTTCTCGTTTTGCTGCATTAGGCTCCGTTGGGTGGTAATTCGGCATGAGGGAGGAATACCGTGGAGGAAATAGAGGATATATATATGAAGGTTTTTGACGCTCAAATATGAAACGAAATGAAATTGGGTATCTGGAAAGAGGATATCTGAGAGTAATTGAGACTTGGACAGTGATGGATTGGAGGAAAATGAGGGTTGAAGACGGGGTATATGTTTGGGCGGTGAGAATCTGAGATTCTGAAGTTGGGGAAAAACACGGGTTGACCCGCTCCATAATATGCAGGTCGGATCGGTTCCGCCTAATTTATCCAGAAATACGGGTCGGTTCGGGTCGGACCCAAATTCTAAACGGGTTGCTCGGGTTGCACCCCTAGCAAATATGAATTATCTTTTCAACCTTTGTCAAGCTCCACTTACAAGAGCCACATGTTGATTACCACGTGCAATGCAACGACTTGACCCACCCAGCCACTCGCCAACCTAAATTTGAGGTTCGAATCCTCCTATCAAGCAAAGTTCTCACGAAGAGACAGTTGGAATGATAGTTGTTTTCAACGTGTTTCGTGCTCTCGCTCACACGGACCTGCAACCAAGGAAATGAGAGTGCTTGAAAGGTACAGAAACGCTTCCAATGTCTAAATTAAATGTGTTGTTTAATCTTTTCAATAAAAGACACAGGTGATGTTCACGTACTTGATGAGTATACGTCCATGGACATATATGGAGTGAGGAGGGACCTCTTCTTAACTTCGCAACAACCTGATTTTTTGTTTGAAATCAAGTTCGGGCTTCTCTGTTTGAATTATTCTCATTATTCGGATCCTATCTGATCCTAGTGAGATTGTTGGAATGCCTTAAGCCGGCATTAGTTGAATAAAATCTCATCTCTTCGGCTAGCAAGTCGTTATTACAGTCCATAGCCTGTATGGGGCGTTCACCTGAAGCCCATCTTTCTGAGCCTGGGTTCCTAGGTGGCGTTATTGGGCCCAATGGGTCAGATTGAGGATTGTGACCCTTCCAATAGTCTTGGTTCTGGCTTGGTGCTTCTGCTACCATCATCTTTATCTGTCATGTATGTGCAGTGTCGTTCGGTGTGGAGAAAAAGTGGTATGACTGTATGGGTTGTTCGTGCTGCTATAATATTGAATGGTGGGTTTGAGGTAGTTATGAAAAGCATATCTTGCCCTTATAATCTGAAATTGGGGCTTGCATTCACGTTAAATGTCAAGAAATAAGAATGGAAACAAGGAGTTCCCTATAGAAAAACGATTCAAGAATTATAGAAAAAGGAAAGTGAAAATAGTTTGAACTTATTGCCCCATCAAAGTCGAGATCTTTTGCAGGAAAAAGTAGTGTTATGGCTCCCCTTTCAGACTTCGAGCATTTTTTGTACACAACATGAAGCTAATTCATTTTTGCTACCACAAAACAAAGTGGAGGCTTGCAATGGCCAACAGTTTACACAAGCCATCAGTTGTGGACGTCTAGTATGAAGTTTAAGGCCAGTGGTGTTTTCGGCAATCTTCTTATTTGCCAGGTTCAGCCAAACATGGTCGGCTCTAGTAGCAGATGAGATTTGTAGACTCCGGCTAGTAATGAAATTATGATCGAGGGGTGGGAAACTAAAATCATACTCGTGAAAAATCATATGAAAAATCATAAAATTTACAAGACTTTATAATCTTGTATAGGCATGTTCATAAGGGTGCATCAAATCCGGGTAAAATTTATCTGGTATCCCAATTTTTTAAAAATTGACTCCCAATATCAAAACAGCTTTGTTTTTATGCTAATAAGTAAAATGCTAAAAGGCAGTCATTTTGATAAATCAAAACGGCGTCACTTTTGTACTAATAGTTAAAACGCAAAACGAAACCTCTCTTTCTCTCTCTCACATGTCGAAACCCTAGCCTCTTGGCAGTTGGCACTTCTTCCTCTACCGATGGAAGCTCTATTGCCTCTTATTGTCTTCTTCATCAATTTGTGTCACTATATCGTCAACGTCAAGAACCAAAGTTACTCTCTCTCTCTCTCTCCCTGTCTCTCTCTCTGTTGAGCTTTTACAACTCTTGGATTATTGTATATCTCTTAGCTTGTGTTCGAAGAGTGTTCGATTGGT
This sequence comes from Carya cathayensis, assembly GCA_011037825.1. Classification (NCBI taxonomy): domain Eukaryota; kingdom Viridiplantae; phylum Streptophyta; class Magnoliopsida; order Fagales; family Juglandaceae; genus Carya; species Carya cathayensis. The sequence goes on from QGSO01000628.1 coordinate 86,157, forward strand.
AGATGTTGCAAGTCCTTTTTATTCTAGTTTGGTGTTCTCTCCGCATTTTATTTTGATTTGAGGTTTTTCGGTCAATAGAGGCTTCCCATTTTGGAGATTTATCGACTAATGGTCTATTTTGCTAAAAACCTTGTAAAATGTGATTTATTAAACTTGTATAGTATCTGGTTATATTCACGACCGGGGAATGAAATTTTCATCTCTCTTTTTCTCATGATTTAGTAGTCATATCATACTGTGTCTCTATTATAGTGTGAAAGAACAGTAGCATTTTTTAGTTTTAACCCCAAAAGCTTTTCGGACAAGGAAAAGAGTAAACCCACCATTAAAAATTAGGCTATGCCATATACAAATAGATTTTGTGCACTAATTAGCGCACCGATTATTTTTTTAATGTAAAAAAATTATAAAAAAAAATTTTGAGAAAAGAAGAAAATTTTCTATTTCATGAAAATTATTTCTACCTTCAATTCACATCATTTCATTAAATATATATTTTATAAATCAATATCGGTGTGTGAATTGGTGCGCAAAGTATGCTTGCAAGAAGACTTTTCCTTAAAAATTAGATTCCCATTTTTTATTTTTTTTTCAAATGAGCATGCTCAACTGGATTCCCTACTGATTTTCTCAATACGCTTTCACTCCTACTTGGGTTTTCGCTGAATATTGTTAAAAAAACTTAATTGGGTTTGGATGAGTGCTTGCATTTGTGAAATTTTACTATGTTTATTTGTAATGAGAGTGGTTATGTTTAAGTGATTGTTGTATTTATGTTAAATAGAACTGTATACTAATCAATTTAATTGCATGGAATAATTAAGAAGCATATCGAAAAAAGAAAATAATTTAATTAATTTTGTGTTTATGATGTGGTGGTGTTACACAGTGTGTGATCATCAATGAGATTTGGATCATCAATGTGTGATCGTCTCTAGGCTCATTGATTACATGCATTTAGTCAAAAAGTTAATTAGTTGTTTATAGTCAAAAAGTAAATTTAGTTTTCCATTTTGGTGTATATTTAGTTTTCTACTTTTTTTTTTTTGAAAAAAATGTAATAAAATATAGACTTTTAGACAAAAAAAAAAAAAAGCTTTTCAACACTATTTTTATATTGAAAAAAATATTAATAAGATATCAACTTTTGTAAAAATAACAATAAAAAATAAAACCGAGTACAAACGAACCCAGATTTTCTAGTTAAAAAATTCCAAAATCATTGACTTCCGGCCTAGATTTGAAACCTGGATACCCGGTCTAAAATTAAGATGAACATGACTAAATTCTTGTATTGGTACTTTTAATAACGTGTGTGTTGGATTGTAAATCTAATATTATCATATTTCTTTTGTAAATGATCAAGACAATTAATTAAGGATGAGTATCCTTAAGAAATTAAGTTAATGTTATTCTCGTTCTAGATGATTGATAATCAAAAGTTTGAGTAGACAGGCTAGTTCTATAGGAAAAAAGAGTGAATACAAATTTGGTAGATGGGATCTCCCATCGATGAGCAGGTCCAGGATTTTGGCCTACTTAATAGTAAAGGAACAAACATTTTGTAAGCTTGCGATGCTGATTAGTCCCTACCGGCTACCAATTTGTCCAACGTTAAAGAAAAAACGCTTGAAGACAAGTACGTGGCACAGCTTTACACACACAATTGAAGAAAAATAAAAATCCTGGCGTTCCCGACACGTCGTTTCTTGCAGAGAGGTGCAATTAACTCATGGTAAAATATTGCTTGGATTAATTATCGCGGTCACGTTCATTACACGGGTTTTGTTTTTCTTTTGGCTTGTTCTCACGGTGGCAAAACACATGCGCAGCCCCTAAATTGTTGGATTCTGAATATCAAAATCTCCGATAATAATGCATGGGTCCTGAAAATTTGTACGGAGTGGTGTAGAATGACGGACTGCTCATATGATCTGCATGTGTGGAGGATGTTTGCCATCGTCCCATCGACCTTTGAGCATTGAACAATAAATAATATTCGAGATGCAGGGCCCTAAATTTCTCGAATTTCTTATCAACTAGTCAAGCATGCTCCTCATCTGATCAACAAGGTTATGTTTTCTTTTTGTAAGTAACCTCAACAAGGTTTTGTTCGTATGCTAATTTAAGAGATATACATACTTTACACATGTGGATCCTTTTAACATTAACCTAATCTATTCGCAAAATTGGCTTACAAAACATATCTTAGTAGGTGTCCCATAACACTTTTTTTGCTATAATTTGAGGCTCATTTTACGGTTTTAGTTAAAAGTTGTCCTATATCCGATTCTCTATTTTAGGAAAAATTTAGGGGATGAATAATAATTTTTCAAATATAGAAAATTACTATTCATTTCTTAAATCATCTTTTATTAATATTTTATTCTAATAAATAAAATAAATTCTTCTTCCAATCATCTATATTTTCTCTCGTACTCACATTTATTATAGTTTTAAATAATAATTTTATGAGTAATTTAAATAATTACAAAAATATAAAAAAATTTCATACCCTCAAAAAAAATTAATTTAAATTTTTGTTTAAATATTCACTAGAGTAATAGTTCAAAACATAAGAAAAAATATTGAGTAGTTAAGTTTGTAAGTGGAAGTAAAAGAAAACAATAATAAAGAAATAATAGAGAAATATTATTTTAATAAAATAAAGAAAAGATAGGGAATGAGATGTATGATATTTTTTAAATATGAGTAAAATTTAAGAAAAACATTTAGAGAATATAGTTTTTAACTAAATTATAAAAAATTTTATGGAGAATGAGACAAGAATGCTCTCTCATGTAAAAGCCTACCGCATCAGTATCATAATAAAATATTTTTGTATATTTTACTTTTCATCTTCTAATCATGTTTCTTCAGTCTACAAATAAAATTAGGAAAAGAATATTAGAAAACAATAAAATTAATTTTTATAAATTCTGCTTATAAAAAAAAACCAACAAACAAATAAATATGAGAAATGATTTACCCACAAATTATAGATTTCATAAAAATAAACATAACCGGCATGGTTTGATGTAGTACGTTATATTGTAAAATTATTTTTATTAATTTAAAATAAATTTATATAATGTTTTATATGAAGTGACTTTGAATTGATTTTTGTTAGATTTTTTCTTATTATAATAATTCTTAATAAATAATATGAGTTTTTTAAGAAGAGCTATGCTATTCATAATCTCTATACACACTACATAATTTTTTATTTTTTTTAGTTTTATTATTTTTAAAATAATTAAATTCTTCTATTAATTATCTATATATCATATTTGATAAGAGAAATAAATAAATAAATAAAGTAATACGGGTGTATGAAACTTATAAATAGAATTTTTCTTATTCTTATTGATCCGACTCTGATTAACATCTCCGAGAATGATGCATGGGTCATGAAAATCTGTACGGAGTGGTGTAGAATGACGTACTGCTCATATGACCTGTGCATCTGTGGAGGATGTTTGCCATCGACCTTCTAGATGCAGGGCCCTAAATTTCTCGAATTTCTTGTCAGCTAGTCAAGCATGATCCTCGCCTGATCAGCAAGGTTATGTTTGTTTTTGTAACCTCAACAAGGTTTTGTTCGTATGCTAATTTAAGAGGTATACATACTTTACACGTGTGGATCTTTTAATATTAACATAATCTATTTGCAAAATTGGCATACAAAACATATCAAAGCATTCATAGTCGGTGTCCCATAACACTATTTTTCCTCTAATTTGAGGCCCATTGTACGGTTTTAGTTAAAAGTTTCCCTATATTTAAATTTCTATTTTAGGAAAAATGGTTTAGGGAATCAACAGTAATTTATCAAACATAGGAAATCACTATTCATCTCTTAAATCGTCTTTTATCAATATTTTATTCTAATAAATAAAATAAATTATTCTTCCAATTATCTATACTTTCTCTCATACTCATATTTAATATAGTTTTAACTAATAAATTTAAGAATAATTACGAAAATATAAAAAAATTAATTTTGAAAATATTATCATACCCTCAAAAAAAAATAATTTAAATTTTTGTTTAAAATATTTACTAAAGTAATAGTTCAAAACATAAGAAAAAATATTGAGTAGTTAAGTTTGTAAGTAGAACCGAAAGAAAAAAATAACGAAGAAATAATAGAGAAATATTATTTTAATAGAATAGATAAAAGACAAGGAATGAGATGTATGAAATTTTTTAAATAGGAGTAAAATTTAGAGAATGTAATTTTTAGATAAATTATAGAGAATTTTATGGAAAATGAGATAAAAATACTCTCTGCCTACTCCATCAGTATCATAATAAAGTATTTTTGTATGTTTTACTTTCCATCTTCTAGTCATGTTTCTCCGGTCTAAGAATAAAATTAGGAAAGGAATATTAGAAAAGAATAAAATTAATTTTTAGAGGGTTAATTCATTTTTATAAATTCCACTTATTAAAAAATACCAAAAAACAAATAAATATGAGAAATGATTTACTCACAAATTATAGATTTCTTAAAAATAAACATAACTGAAATGGTTTGATGTAGTACGTTAGATTGTAAAATTATTTTTATTAATTTAAAATAAATGCATATAATGTTTTGTATGAAGTGACTTTGAATTTATTTTTGTGAGAGTTTTTGTGATTATAATAATTCTTAATAAATAATATGAGTTTTTTAAGAATTGGTCCGCCTCTGATTAATTTCAGCCGCGCAGGCTCCCGTCCCTATTCAACCAAGCGCATAAGCCCGTGAAGTCTATATATATATGTAAAATTAAGCCTTTTCCCTCAGCGAGCAGCAGCACATGTACTTCTTCATGCCTAAACGCTAGAGCTAGCTATACTCTCTTATGGCTTCTCTTCCTCCTCACTCAGCTCTCCCAACTCTCACAGACCATGGAATCAATACCACATTAGAAATGGAAACCGCCAAGAAAATCACAGTGCCAAACAAAAGAGAAGGAGGAGGTTCTAACATGAAGGAGTTTGCGACAGTCACAGAGCAGGATGATGACGGAGTTTTCTTGACATGGAAGGATCTAAGCGTGACAGTTTCCAAGGGAAAAAGAGGCACAAAATCAATCCTTCAGGATCTAACAGGTTATGCTCGACCTGGGGAGCTTCTAGCCATTATGGGTCCTTCTGGTTCCGGCAAATCTACCCTTCTTGATGCTTTAGCTGGTAATTAATTAATTAATTATAGCATGCCCAAGTACCGATATTATATTAACATGACATGTTCGCCTGTCATGTTTGGATTTGAAAAGCGTCTCGTCTCATTTCATCACATCTTATTATCACAATTTTTTTAAATTTATAAAATATAATAAACAATTCAACTTTTTCATAAAATATAATAGGATAAAATATTATACAAATAATACAAATATTAATATGATCTTGGGAGAGGGTATTTCGGCCTCTATATATCAATTTAATTTGTATTTTGGGTTCTTATAATTATTTTATCTTTTTTTTAATTACTTATTATGTATAAATTTTGGTTTTTCAAATCATCAACAGGTACGATCGACCTAATTAGTTTTTACCTTCAAAACTAGAACTTTTGATTAATTGATCATATTATTACAGGGAGGTTGGACTCTAACACAAGGCAAACGGGAGAGATTCTGATAAATGGTCGTAAGCAGGTCCTGGCTTATGGAACATCGGTATGTAATTATAAATTAAGTAGATCTTATATATAAGAAAAGAGTAGTAATATATATATATATATATGTAAAAAATTAAATTTTAAATTTTATAATTTTTAGTATATTAATAGTCGGCACGTAGATAAATAAATTTTTTATAAATTTTAAGTGTAATTAGCATTTTTTATGAGAAAAACCCACTCTAGTTTCGATATATGGATCAAAAGTTTTTAATTTATTACTTAAATGTTTTTTAAAAATAGAAGTCATTTCTCGTAAGTCAGTGTAAAAAAATAGAATTTTATTTTTAATATCTTATTACAGATTAAATATTAATATTAGTGAGATGTGAATGATCATATATTTTCTATACCAACTTAATTATAAATATAAATTTGAAAATAATGCTATATAAGTATTACAAGTTTTGAGGGTACGTATGAGTCCATATCCAGTCAATCAAAAACTAAAATAAAACAAATTGAAAATTAATAATTTTAAAAAATAATATTTACAGTCAGTTGAATATATATATATTTTGTTTAAACTTAAATTTTTTTAAAAAAATAATATTTACCGTCATTAATTACAATGACTTTTACTTTTGAGTTCTGCTATATACAAATAAAGTCGCGTACTAATCTGCGTATCAATACTGATTCTTTTATATTCAAAATTTAAATTAATATTATTTTTAATAAAATTTACTTTTTAACTAATTACATTAGATTAATATATATATTAATATATATTTATACTTATTAACTAAATTTTTCCATTACTTTTTACACGTTCAAAAACTGTATATACCATTTCCCCGTCATTCACGGAGACGACAAAAGTCATTGAACAGGAAACCAAGGTTGGGGCTGCCTAGGGAAGGGACTAGGCCGATTAATGCAACAGTAGATCGTGACATCATTATGCTTATAATGCTTGATTAGTTTGCACTTAACCCATCAATTAAGCTTAAATCCAAAAAACTGCACCGAACTCAAAACACACGTGACCCAAAAAACACTGTTGTTTGTCCTAAAAGCCGTGGAAATTGAACGTAGGATGTGCTTGGCATTAGAAATTTTCATCTTAAAATTAAAATTCTATCTCATCATTACAATTTTTCCAAATTTCTATACAAAATATAATAAATAATTCAATTTTTTCTTAACTTTTTCAAATTCCAAAACAATAATAATATTAAAATATAATATTTTAATATTTTATCTTAAAACTCAAAATTCTCATCTAAGAATTCTTAGTGGCCAAGCACAACCTAATCTATCTTTGAATTTGTGATTTTGAAAAAGAAAACTAGATCAAATGGTTGAAGCGAACAAAAGTGAAATAAGAATGTATTGCATATGATAAGCCATTCCAATTCTAACAGATTTCCCAAATATATAAATTCTATGTAACTTAGGCATATGTAACACAAGATGATACTTTAATGACGACTTTGACGGTGAGAGAAGCAGTGTGCTACTCAGCTCAGCTACAGTTACCAGACTCGATGTCAAAATCAGAGAAGAAGGAGAGAGCAGACATGACAATAAGAGAAATGGGATTGCAAGATGCCATGAACACCAGAATTGGAGGGTGGGGAGTCAAAGGCATTAGTGGTGGGCAAAAGAGGAGAGTGAGCATCTGCATAGAGATTCTAACACGCCCCAAGCTTCTCTTCCTGGACGAGCCAACCAGCGGGCTTGACAGTGCAGCATCATTTTATGTCATGAGCAGAATTGCACGCCTCGGTCAAAGAGATGGGATTGAAAGGACTATTGTTGCATCCATTCATCAGCCTAGCAGTGAAGTCTTTCAACTCTTTAACAATCTCTGTCTCCTATCTTCAGGTAGAACCGTGTATTTTGGTCCTGCTTCTGCAGCAAATCAGGTAAGTTAAATGTTCCATGTTTCTGCAGCATGCTAGAGTTTCGAAGTAAGTATCTAATTAACCACTCTTCCTTCTGATTAATTCATTTGCAGTTTTTTGCTTTAAGTGGTTTCCCATGCCCTACCCTCCAAAATCCATCTGATCACTTCCTAAAAACCATAAACAAAGATTTCGAAAAGGTGGGTTCAATGTCCCTTCTCAGAGAACCAAGACAAGTGAAAAAAACAATGTTCTCAAAGCTCATGAATTTGTGTAATTACAGGACATCGAAGTAGGTTTAGCTGGATCAGCAATATCCACGGAGGAAGCAATTGAAATACTTGTAGAGTCGTACAAATCAACAGACAGGTTCCAACAAGTACCAAAGCAGGTAGCTGAGATATGTAAACTGCAGGTGAGCATGCATGTAAATAATATTTTTAGCAGTAACTCACACAACAGGCTAATATTCAAGCTGATGACTGACGTTTTTCGACTTTCTGTTTTAAGGACCACAGAGAATTGGATACGAAGAGAACCCATGCTAGTTTCCTTACTCAGTGTCATGTTCTAACAAGAAGATCTTTTGTGAACATGTATCGTGATCTAGGCTATTACTGGTTGCGCCTAGCAATTTATATCGCGCTGGCTATAGGCCTCGGTACAGTGTTTTTCAACATTGGTCATGGTTATGGTTCAATTCAGGTGAGACATCATGAGGACAAGAAGAAATAATTTTGAAAGAAGCAAATGTTGATTCCATCTTTTCAAATTAACATGACTCGTGTGTATTGAACATGGTGCATTGGATTGTTTCAGGCAAGAGTTTCGCTGATCATCTTTATAGCCTCATTCCTAACGTTCATGGCCATTGGTGGATTCCCATCTTTTGTGGAGGACATGAAGGTACGTATAAACTTCGACCCTTTTCTTTCTGCTAATCACAAGTCATGCACAAGAGAATTTAGTTTTATGCTTGCTTTCCTTTCAAATCAAATTCTTTCGTATCGTGTCAACATTTACCAGAATTACTGGACATTTCTTCCGCCATAATCCAGATATTTGAACGAGAAAGATTAAATGGGCATTACGACACCGGTGCATTTGTAATTAGCAACACACTCTCTGCTGTGCCATACCTTCTACTGGTTTCAGTCATTCCGGGAGCTATAGCTTATTACCTGCCTGGACTGCGCAACGGACCAGAATACTTTCTCTACTTCGTTTCGTCGCTATTTGCTTGTATGATGGTCGTCGAGAGCCAGATGATGATTGTGGCAAGCATTGTGCCCAATTATCTGATGGGCATAATTGCGGGTGCAGGAATTCAAGGGTTGATGCTTTTAGTTGGCGGATTCTTCAGATTGCCAAATGATCTTCCTAAACCCTTATGGAAATACCCATTATATGACGTGGCTTTCCACAAGTATGCATACCAAGGAATGTTCAAGAACGAGTTTGAAGGAACAGTATTTCACAGTAACAAAGATGGAGGGCCGCACATCATCACTGGGGAGGAGATTTTGAGAGATACATGGCAAGCTGACATGAGTTACTCTAAGTGGGGTGATCTTACTGTATTGCTGGGGATGATTGCTTTCTATCGACTCTTGTTTCTGCTCATCGTCAAGCTTACTGAAAAGGTCAGACCCTGAGTATTTAAGGTGATCTTCATGTCATATGAGGAGAAGCTGCTGGAGATCACTATCTGGATCAAAGTTGTTTGCTATACGTTCTGTAGAGTGCAAAATCTACTGTTGGCAATAGTGTTGCTTCATGAATCTGTGGTTGAAATTGAATATCGTTGTAAAATAAAGTGGATATCTGATATTATCAAAGTATGCATAATTAATTCTGAGACTACTGCAAAGAATCAAAATGGAAATTTGGCTCTTCTTTTTGTCTTTCTTGCAATCCTCCGCCACCCAACTTTCAAAAAATTTAAGCGGCTTGACTGTTTTTTCGCTGGGTTTGGTAATTACTGCTTATTATTTTATCATTATTTTTATCTATTTTTTTATTATTTTATACTATTATTTAATACTTTTTCATTACTATTTATAAAATATCTAAAATCACTTCCCTACTCAAACACAAGTGTCTTCATTTCATCCATGCAACAAATCGAAATGGGTATGTAATCCAAGATCCAAATCCTTTCTTTGTTGAAAGCACAGACGTTTTTTAGTGAAAAAATGTGTTATATATATATATAGATCGAAAAATTATAGGAAGATAAAGATAGGAATATACAATGTTACTCTATATATATTTTAGAAAACTCTATAAATCATATTCTCATTTTACCTCTAATGACGAGGTAATGTTATCATCAATTTAAAAATAATAAAAATATTACAAGAATATAAATAAATTACTCTTTCAAAAAATAAAAATAAAAAACCTTTACTTTTTTTTATTAATGCGGGCGTGTCTGTGGGAATTGGAACGAATAGGGATTACAAGGACCATATTGAAGCCCAACGAGTAGTGGGCCTGGTAGCGCTCTTTACTGCTGGTTGTGCTTGAGACGCACACGCAGCGAGAGAGAGAGAGAGAGAGGGAGAGGGAGAGGGAGAGAGATGGAGCATGCGGAGGTGGACATGGCGGGCGCAGAGGGCACCCCCGATAACAACGAAACAGTAATACTCTTTCTTTTCCAAAAACCTTTCATTTGATTGGATTCTTCATAAAGACAGTGATAAACAACGAAACCCTAACTGTTAACTGTGTATTGCAGGAACTGGAAGACATGCAAAAGCGCTTGAAAGAGATGGAGGATGAATCTGCTGCTCTGCGAGAGATGCAGGCCAAGGTCGAGTCGCAGATGGCTTCCACACAAGGTTTCTTTGTCTTTTGTGTTTTTTGTAGAATTCCCCAAATTCCCGTTTATTTTTCTCTCATTTTTTTTTTCAAATTTCATTTCTTAAACAAACTTCTAGGCTTCGGGTGTGTACCTTTTTACTTTCCTGATTACTCTTTGGCATTACATTCCGTTTTTGTGAGAAGATTGATTTGGGCCCTAATGCACTGCTATTTAGAAGATTAAGCTTTGTTTTAACAACATTGACACTTATTCCTCTCTCTTTCTCTCTCTCTCTCATGCAATTAGATCCTGGTAGTGCAGCTGCAACACAGGCAAATAGAGAGGAAGCAGATTCTCGATCAGTGTTTGTTGGCAATGTGAGGCCTCTATTTCTTATTTAATTGTTCTCTGGCTTTGTAGAATTTGATATCATTAATGTAGTCTGATAAATGTCTGAAAGGGGAACTTATAATTAGCGTTGGGAAATTGTGGTGAAAGAGGAAAATAAAAGACCATATTGAAATTTCGGTGCAACCAAAATTGAATCTTTTGAAATCTGAGACAGGAAGTAATTTTAATGTTCCAGCTTAAATGCCCTTGAGAATGAGGGCCTATTTGGTTGTTTTAGATAAAATAGTTACTGAAAGTTTGCAAATGAGCTCTAGCTTGAATGGCATCTCCTCACCCTTTCAGAATTGGATGAAGGTGAGATATTCGGTACAAGAACACTGTAACCTACTTTATTATTCACAGAACTTAAAAAATATATATATATCTGAAAAGTTGATACTCGTGTTTCCTGACAAAATCTGAATCTTTCCATGGATTCTTGATGGTAGAGAGACGGAAGCAATAAAAACAGAGAAAACAGAATGAAGGAATCTTGAACTTTTTGTATTGAATGAACTGAACTTGTTTTTGATGATTTACATCGATGTGTTTATAAGAAGAAAAAACTTATTACAACCAATGAAATAGAGCCACATCAGCAAACTAGATTAACCACTCTTAAGATTTCCAATCGTTTTGTTCCCCAGGTGGATTCCTCTCCCGTTCCCCTTCCCTCTCCATGCCTCTTACTCTAGGAACATAAAACTGTTCTTTTTAATGGGAAGCAAACAGGTGCACACACACAGAAAAGCCATTTCTTCCTTTGTTATGCTAGTTTCTATCTTTTTCTATTCTTTATCATACTGAAGGTTCATCTAAAAACTCTTTTTTGGCTGACATTGGTTCCTTATACCTGCCCAACATCTATGTTTCAGCATTTATCATTTTCTTAGAAATTGGGGCAAGAAAGTTTCTAAAGGTGAATCTAGCAAGTGGTGAAGGCATTGATGATGGGGTGGGTGTGAGGCCTAATTATAATCATTAGCATCTTTTATTTTTCTTTTAGAAAAAATAACTGTTATTCAAGAGTTGTTGAAGAACATGCATACCAGAAACTGATTAGGAATCTAGAGTGCTACAAGAATTGTACATTCCCTGGATCGTATTTCTACATCTAATGTAATGGAAAGTTGAATAGTCAGTTGTACTAAAATCAGACGTAACAGGTTGATTTCACTTCCATCCTCTAGTTCGGCTGTAATGGGTAGATCTGCTAGGCTTATTTTTATTATTTTTTTCTCTTTGCTTGGTTGTTCACTTGTTCTTTGCCAAAAATAACGCTTTCATGTGCATATTGGTTCTGCAGGTGGATTATTTGTGTACTCCTGAAGAGGTACATCAGCATTTCCAGCCATGTGGGACGGTGAACAGAGTCACTATTCGCACTGACAAGTTTGGCCAGCCTAAGGGTTATGCTTATGTGGAATTCCTTGAAGCTGAGGCTGTTCAAGAGGCTCTTCTGTTGAATGACTCTGAACTACATGGACGTCACTTAAAGGTGAAAGCAATAGTTCCAGTTTGTTTTCCCCTTTTATCTTTTGGTTTTATATTAACACGATTAATTAACTTGATCCTTCTTATTTCATTTTCCAAGCGTATGAACTTTTTGAACTCGTTTGCAGGTGACTGCTAAACGGACCAATGTCCCTGGGATGAAGCAGTATCGTCCTCGTCGACCCAACCCCTATATGCGAGCTAGTAGTCCCATTGCTGCTCCCTACTTATACTCCCCTTATGGTTATGGGTATGCTTCTTGAACATTGCCTCTTCTTGGTCACGTATTAACTTGTGATTCCCCTGAAAAATCTTGCTTTACCTTGATTTCATTGTTAGCAACTGCACTTAGTGAACCTTTGGTGGCATATTTCATCTGCAGGAAGGTTCCGAGATTCAGAATGCCAATGCGTTACAGTCCATACTTTTGAGGTGCTCAATTTTTGCATGAATCAGATATGATGCTAGTCGATCGAATGGGCAGGTTCAACGTCTTATTCCTTTTGTCATCTGATGGATAATGTGTTGGAAAGATTTCAGAGACATAGTTGTGCTGCTTAAGTTGTTGCTGTTTAATTGTTTGAGATTTGAGCATTTTGTTCAGCTGATTTATATAACGATTTAATTTCAATGTTTGCACTGGCCATCTGCCTATTTTATATGGTACTGCTGAGATTTTCCATGAAGCTTGGCTTCCGTTGTAAGTTTTGGTTGTAGTTAACTTGTTTGGCTTGGTTAGCTACTTAGCTCATTTTCGTGAAATTCTGAGAGCGACAAGGTTCACATATTTGTGTCAAATTTGAGGAGAAACAACAATCTTTGAAGATCAAATTGATTATACCTTTTCTTTATCTGTCAACAGAACTATCATATTTATTGGAGGATGCGAAGATAAATTATCTCGAAGTAACTTCGTAAAGGCAGAAAATTTTTAAAAAGTGTCACAATTCACATATAGAATTTTCATTGGGGGGCCGGTTTCAAAACTCAGAAGGCCTCTGGGCTTTCTTCTTGGGTTTCGTTGTAGAAATCGACAATCGACTTCCTTCTTATCTCTTTTTCCATTTTGAAATCATTTACCATGATTGAGCTTCTATGCTTTGGGCCCCACCAAGCCACCCAAAGCGTTATTAATGCAAATACGCCATAACCGTATTGTATGTTTCTGGCCCATATCGCTCATCATTTGCCTGACCCCACCAGCATTGTCTCCCAGGCACCCTGCAGCACCGGGCATCATCAATGACCATCAATTATATTTCTATTTAAAATTTAAAAAATAAAAACATTTCCCACTTTCCATACTCTGCGAACTTTTTTATATATAAACAAAAAAGGTAATTTACACGTCACACAAGACGACAATCTTAAAATGTGTACAAAAATATCAGAAACCCTATCCGGTTCATAACACGGACCACCTAAACAACACCACCACCCAACATCTGTATTCTACATACGAACAAATATTTCTGACACATGTGACGCCACGTCATCGTTGATCCCATCTCACTCTCACACGAGTGTTTTACAGGCGGATGCTTCTGGGTCCCACATCGCCGGCAGGAGGTATTTCCTGCCATTAACCCCATTGGCATTGTAGCTCGCTCCGCTGCTCTTGTCTGTCAGTACTTCACCCGGATAACCCGGGTAAGCTCCGGATCCGAACACCCCCGTGCATGCCGATACGGCCTCCAATGGTGCCGTGGCCGGGCCCTGGAAGTAGCCGTTGTTGAAGGGGTTTGTGACGGTGCCGGCCAAAAGTGTGGCCAGGTTAATGATCATCCCGTCCACTCCGACGTCTCCGCTGGGAGAGACCAACGGTGGGGTCTGTGGGCCGTAAATGGGCTGGTGATAAGGCCACGCGCACTGGCCCGGGCACTGAGTCTCCGAGTTACCGACCCAGACATACGCCGTTCGAGTTTTCCCACTGGCCCGCCGAGTAGACCCGTGGGTACCGCACCTACTCATGCAAAAGCCATCTACGGCAACGTCCTTCGCCGTCAAAACCACGCTAATGGCGTTCAACTGGTTTATCTTGTTGGCCAGAGCCACCAAGTGGAAACTTTTTAGCGACTTTCCGAGAGTATAAGCCGGGTGGAGGATTTGCTTCCCCAGGACAATGGTGGAGGCACCACCCTTGTACTTCTCCGTCGTTTTCCACCACGAGGACGCGGAAGGAAGCGGAGCCCGAGGCGAGTTGAGGGACTGGATGAAGTCGACGATAATGGAGCGTTGGACGGGAGTGAAATCACCGTACCAGACAAGATTAACAGTGATATTTCCCTTAAGAAGAGCACCGTTGTGGTATTTGAAAAGGAGCGGCTGTTGCTCGACTTGAGCGGTGAGCTTCCGGGAAGTAGACAGAGCGGGGTCGATGGAACAGAAGAGAGAGATAAGAATGGCTAAATAGATAACAGGCGCCATGGTGATTCAAAGCTGGTTGGAGGGGTAAGCTATTAAGTAAAATCTTGGGTTTTAGCTAAATGCTGGTAGGAGTGGAAGAGAGGAGTGTGGTATTTATATTGAAGAGGAGGATGTGAAAGCGTAAGGGAAACAGCTGAAAGAGGTGTGCGCAGCAAGCAAATTGCAAGGTAAAAAAGTAGGGAGGGTGGGAAGGCTTTGACAGGCTGGCAAAGGTTCTGTAGTGGGTGGGTCTACAGTCTACACAGGGAAAGAGAGATGTATTGTATTTATTTATTTTTATGATCGATGAAGGTGATGATGCATTCTGCAGAGCCCCACTCCCCAGTTGAGGGACGTGGTATCGTTTCAGCTGCTGAGTGTGTATGGACGGACGTCAATCATATTTGAGGTGATTTGACCTATAACTTAAATAGATTTTTACAGATCCCCATGACACGACCACTGCTAGGTAATCACACCTCCCCTCGAAAACACATATCCCTACCGTTCGATTGGAATCACAATGACCAAGCTCGGATTAGTATACGGTATGCAAGGTGGGTATATTATATAAATATAAATTATAATTATGAATACAATAAAACTCATTGTCTTATCTCTAAAGTCTAGAATTATATTGGAGCAAGAACTATAAATTATAATCGTTGAAAGCCATACATGAGGTGAGGTGACGGCAGACCACCACCCTAGTAGAAGAAAGGTGCATAATTGGGGAGGTTTATGTGGGCCCCAGAACGGACTTTTATGGACATTGACATGGGCTTAATTAAGCTCAGAACTTCGATTTATGTGCTACAGTACTTTGATTTTTATTATTTTTATTTCAATATTTAGTTTACACACTATACAGTCACGCAGATAAGATTCAAGAAGCCGTTGATTTTTTCTTTTTCTTTTTTTAAAAATACTGATTCCTAGGGGCCTCAAGTAATGAAGCTGGGTTCAAGGAACTGAGACCTGTGAGCTTAGGTGGGGGCCCACTCACAGGCTTTTGGGAGACTCACGACAATTTAAATTCTATTATTATTTTATTATACGAGGGGTATGATGGTAAATATGGTAAGGACAAAGCGGCAACAACCCAGGTTGGTGGTAATGGGCAGGCTTCTTCTTTTTTTAATTTTTGCATATATTTGAGGATTATCCAGACGCAATTTTTATATATATTTATTTTATAGAACTTAGAAAAAATTGTGGGTATTTTTATAAAACAGAACATTATTTTGTAAAATATAATTTATTTATTATAATTTATAAAGCTGTAAATTAATTATAATAAATCTGTATGGTTCAATTATTCTTTTTACTTGTGAAGCGGTGAACACAGAACGGTGAATGTGGCCAGAAATTAAAAAGCAAATGTATAACGTGGCTGGCGGAAGAGACAGCGTCGGCACACTAGGACACGGCCGCGACAAATGGGTGTCTGGTCAAGACTCAAAGCTGCGATTGCTGGGCCCAATCTCCGTATGGTTCCAAAAACTCGGCCGAAGGTTTCAACTTCGTGCATTTCGGACATGTTTCACATTGGCAACGTGTGCGGGGAAATGCCACCCACTTTGGACACGTGCGTACAGGATTCATCGAGGGTGGAGTGAATGGTTCCAACGCATTGGACCCATAAAATAAAAGAGGAAATTGACAAAAACAAATTGACGGAATTTTATGGAGAGAATCAAAGTGGTCTCTAGACATTACAAAATTTAATGACTCACCCATTACAGTTTAGATCAATCATGTTCTCAATCCTTCAACCTCTCTCTGTATCTCAGAAGATGAAACTCATTATTTTCAACTTTTTATTTCGCTAGCTATGAACAACATTTGATTCTTAAGAAACAAAGTCATTCATCAAGGAATCAAACCAGTTCTTAATGGGCGGCTCATCACAATATCTTCCTCTCTTCTTTTGGAACATACCTCAAGTTGGTCACAAAAGAACAACACCCTCCCAAACCAAAATGAAGATTCTTTCTTAATACAATTTGATGTGGCAGTCAATACAAATGGGAGCATCACGTCAACTATAGGCAGGAAAACCAATGGTATCCCCATCTTTGTCCTCACAAGCTCCATCAAATGTACCAACCCAAATGTAGGAGAAGCAGTAGCAGCTTATGAAGGGATCCAAGAAGCAATTCACAAAAACATAAAGAAAATCTCAGTAAATGGTGATTCACAGCAAGTCATCAGTGCTCTTTTATCTATTTCCTCCAATACTAACTCAGAAATTCAAGGAATCTCTTCAAATTCAAGATTTCTTCTTCAATCATTTGAAACTTGGACTGCAAGGAAAATAGCTCGATCACAAAATTGATGTGCGCATGAAATAGCACTATGGGTGTCGTCCAATCAGATATTTGGAAATCTGCCCCTCTTTTGTACCCCTAATCTTTTTAATTTTCATAGTGGTAAAGACTCACTAACTTGTAATATTTTTAATAGATCATGTATGTATAATACTTGTAATGAAGCAGTATGTCTTGCCGAGAAAAAAACCAAAACAAAACCAATGGAATGGAAAAGGGGGAACGGTGCAAAGCAATCATATAAATAAAATTAAAAAAGCAGAATCGTGGAGTCGATGAGGGGTTTAATCAACGAGACTAATTGACTTGGATCGTGACCTTTAAAAAAAAAAACGACAAAATAAGCCTTGCTAAAAAGGACATTGGCCTCTCTCTCTCTCTCTCTCTCTCTATCTTTAATTTTTTGTTTTTATGCTTTTTTTATTTTTTTTTTCAAAAAGGTTATAATTTCGTCTAATAACAACTAGTTTGGGTAGGGGAGAGTTCTGACAATACACCTGTAATGCAAGTCTAAACCACATCATTTAAATTTTAAAATGATTTGTAATGATATAATTCAACCTAATTTATAGAAAGTAAGATTTTTTTTTTTTTGTTAAATATGATAAAATTTCATACACTATCTAATTTTTTTTTATCATATAAGATATTACAATTTTTCTTATTTATATTCTCAATATCCTCATCGAATCTATCCGTTATAAATGGTATGGCTCAAATTCTACATTTCTGATTAAAATAAACTCTGATATTATTTATAATATCTCGATGAAATATCTAAACCATATGACATATTTTTTGAAAAAACTAATTAATTATATAATTGGATCCTTATAAAAAGTAAAAATTTTTCATTTTCAAGCTCATATTATCTAATCTTATTATTATCACATAGGGTATCACAATTATATTATTATTTATTATTTTATTATTATATTTTATATGTTTTTTATTATTTAATATTTTATTATTATTATTGATTACTTTCTTCCTATTATTTATATGATATTCGAAATTCACTTCACTGTACTAACATAACCTCTAAGAGAACATATTGATACCCGGCTACGTTTTGGGTGCTCCCAAGGGCCAAAGGTCTCATTTCTAGAGGAAAAAGGCACGTTCGGCTCGTGTTATAAATGCAAGCAGTGGACCCTTCTCCCACAGGCGAAAAAAGCTAAAATATCATCACCAACTCCAACGCATGAAGCATCATCCTCTTTCTCGTTCAACGCTTGCTCAACAAGTTTCCCCTCGATTTACCCCGATCACAGCTGTTCCATAAAAGCCATGCACAGGCACAGCCAGCCATACATCAAGCACTTTCAAACTGCTTTTATTAGGAAAGAGACGCCAACCAGTTGTCAATTTCACTACATTAAATACTATACAATGTGTTTTTATCTTTGTAAATTATAAAATGTGTTTCGATCATAAAGTGAGGAAAACTATATATAATAAATCATTATTTAAAAATAAAAAATATTTAATAAATAAATATTTAATAATAATAAATATATCATATCTTGTCCACCTCCAGAGACGAGAAGGTTAGGTTCAATTATTCAACTTGAAATGTTTCAGCACTTTTAGAAATCCCATAATTCAACAAAAAATAAGTCTGCAGTTGCAGGAGATTTATGGTGACGGTAAATGCCTCAATTATAACGTGGGAACGTAACTGCATGGACCTTCAAAACCTTAAATTGATGCGTCATAAATGCCCATAACTCGACTCCACAGAGGTGCATTGTACACGAAACCCATACCCTACTTTTCTTATAGCCTCTTTGCCAGACTGAGAAAAATTAAAAGGAAAATTAGGTTTGGTAGGTATGTAGCGTGTACATGTCCAACAAGTTACACCCTAGAAATTTGACTACACAGGTATTTCAAAAAAAAATCTATTGGCAGAAAATGCAGAGAAAATTTATAAAAAGTTTTGCAGCAGATTTCAGATATCAAAATTACGGTTAATGTAGGTATTAGAATATTTCGATAATATTTTATTATTAATTAAAGTATTCAATATTTGAGAGGGAAAAATGTGTGTTTAAAACATTATAATACCGTACTTGCGAAATGAATAATTATCTACGGATGCAAACTCAACCCAATATTTAGATGTATATTTAGATGTTATAAGAGCATTGACATTGGTTTGGCCAAATTTATCTTCAAATTTGGCCACTATCAACACTTATTTATATTTGTCTATTCCATTTAAATTCAATCTCCACATTGAATTAGCCATTCATTCTCTATATAATAATAAAATATTATTCAATTAATAATTTTTTTATTTAATTTATTTTATCACATTTTGTAATTCTACCAATTAAATGTTAATAATAATTATATTCTAATTAAATTAATATTAAAAAAGTATTATTAAATGTTAATAATAATTATATTCTAATTAAATTAATATTGAAAAAATTATTATTCAATGTTAATAATAATTATATTATATTAATAATTATATTAAAAAAGTATTATTAAATGTTAATAGTAATTATATTCTAATTAAATTAATATTAAAAAAGTATTATTAAATGTTAATAGTAATTATATTATATTAAATTAATATTTAAAAAAGTATTATTAAATGTTAATAATAATTATATTATATTAAATTAATATTACAAAAAAGTATTATTAAATGTTAATAGTAATTATATTCTAATTAAATTAATAATAAAAAAGTATTGTTAAATGTTAATAATAATTATATTCTAAATGTTAAATGTTAATTATATTCTAATTAATTTAATTTATTTGTTTGGAATGAGAAATTAATATTTGAATGTTTGATGAATGAATAGTGGTCTTCCATCTTTAGCCAACCACTGTAGCAAAAGTCTAAATTATTTTAGATTTGGCCAATCCAATGTGAAGGGTTTTTAAGCTAAATTATGTAAAATTTGGCCAAACATTCCATTTGGCCAAGCCAATGTGGATGCTCTAAGAGATCTAAATCTAAATCGAATTGAATTGAACTGAGCTGAGCGTAATCAAAAAATTAAATTAAAAAAAATAATATTTACAGTCGTAATTATGTTAGCATTGTATACGTTTTTTGAAAAAAATGAATTAATACGGGAGCTACATGAAAAAAACTAATTTTTTAATTGTGAATCTCACTTTTTTTTTTAAACGATTACACGACATTTACATACTCTACGACTGTACGTAGAATTACTCAAAAATTATACAAATCATGAAAAAAAATTTTGTTGTTCCTGTACAATGTGAACATAGTCAAATATAGAAAATTTATTGGTATATTAAAACCAGTAAATAAGAGACAAGTCCACTTCAATTCATTATCAGAAAACTCCAGCAAGATTCAGTGGGAAAATTCTATTTCAACAGCAAAGTTTAGTGGCCATAAAAAAACAAAGAAAAAAAAACATGTCACTTACTCATTATGTAATATTAATATACATCATGATGTGATTAGACTAGTTATTATCTGGGTGTAGTTAGAGCGATCGATGCATGCATGCATGATGCATGTGCCAATGAAAATGAAGTCCACCCAACTTGGCATTATTATTATTTTGTGTGTAACATGAAGTGTTGTTTCTGGATTAGTCAAGAAGATGAAGACGAAGCTGCCGACTCCAAGCTAATACAAAGGTGGTTCCATCAAAGTGATTGACAGAGATATAAAATTAAAGCAGATGGATTGGAATCCATACAACGTCGGTAGCCTGCACTAGCCGCCTAATAATTAGTGAAAGATAAGCAGATGAAGCCATACATTATCAACAAGCTATTACCATAAACCAGCTTTAATGGGAAAATGACACAAAAAGAAGAAAAACAAAACCTACAAAAAGATTGTTCTTGCCAAGTCAATCATGTTAACAAATCGTATTCGAGTGATATTAAAATATATATAATATATCTTATAAATAAATTCAAAACCGATCTATTATACTTATCGTATCAAAATATTTAATCTTAACCTAACTCATTAATATAACGAGTTATGTTAATTTGTTTTAATTCATTTATATAAATAGATTAAAAAATCTAAAATTAAATAATTTGACCTGGTTAAATTGAATATAATTTTATATAAATATTAAAATCATAATATCTATAAAAATTATAAAATTAACTATAAATCCAAATTTATAATTCAAATAATAAAAATATCAAAATTAAAATTCTAAAAATGTTACTCTTAAGTATAAGGGTTTAATTGTAATTTTAACTTCTTAACAGGTCATAACATGTCAAAATAGGTTGACCCGTTAAACAATCATATCTTAATAGGATAACCTGTTTTGATCCGAATCTGTTAAGCCTAAACCTAAATCTGCTATTATCGTATCGTGTTTATGTTAGATTAATAAATTGTGTCACATATTGTCACTCTTAATTTTTAGGTGATCTTGTTAAAGGTCTAATATAAAACAAAATTTATTTATTTATTTTAATTAATTTATAATTTTAGAACAAGTGGGAATTTGAACCATACCGTACTTTGCTACTGTGTTTCTCTCTAATAATAAATTTTCTTGACTTTACTTGCCAATAGTAGTATAGATCGAGAATTAACACTAAATTAAAGGCGAGTCTGCCTGACGGCTGATGAAGTTGCCTTGTTATTTTTCTAGCAGACATGTTTGCGATACTTTTTCTAGAATCAAAGATGCATGCACGAGTGGGTTTTCTGATGAATAAGCGTTATTTTCCAAGGATAAAAGTTTTCAATTAAGCAGAGATGAGGTTGGAACCATCCAAACGTTTCCCTGAAGGATCAAATTCTCAGACAACATCTACAGTACATATTTTGAGGTTGCTGTCTCTCCAAATTACTTCACAATCACATACATTTTGGGCCGGTAGAAAAAACTAACTTCAATTCCATTGTGAATACTCGAATGCTTTCCACTGTCTGAGCAGACATCGTCAAGGTGTTCATCACATTTCAACTTCCTAGATCTCTAGTTTCAAGCTTTTTTCCTTTTGGTTGGTCTGCAATTGCAGAGTCAATCTTTATCTTTTATCTTGATGGTAAATGAAAATTTGAGCAATATCATGTTGAAGATGTAGATGAAGGTAATTAGGCAAAATGCCATCAGCAGTGAATACATAGCTCTAAGAGATCATTATTCCATGCGACTGGTTGGTGGTGCTGATAACTATAAGGGGGTGGTGGCCCTTGGTCGAGCCAATTATTACAAAAATATAGTCTCCCAACCAAACATTATTTTTTTCAGTGTACTGATAAAATTAATGTATACTTCGAACCTAGGAGTCTAGGACAGCAGTACCACTTCAGCCTTACCCCCCTGCACAAGTGAACAAGGGTGGGTGACACTGAATGCATGGGTCAGTATCCAAAGAACTATTGTGATAAATATGTATATCTCCAAGTCAATACATTGGACCTAAGAATGGAAAAAGATACAAATTTTATTTCATTGATGATGTGTTTGGGTGCTGCAGGTACTCAACTGTTTTAATCATTTAAGGTGTACAGCATGCAGTATATTAAGAAGTACTATAATATATAGTAGCCATTGAGTCATTATCTTGGCTTGGAAGGAGGACACTGTGTTTAAGTCATGAAGGACAACGAAAGTGACCCAGTTGATAATTTATGGAAGTGATTCACAGGACTCTCTTTCAATTAAAAATCAGAGTCAAAGATATGGTTGTGGCAGCATTATCTTTTTAATTATTTGGTACATCGGTTCGTAGGAGGTCATGAAGGATGTACAGTTGTCCTACGCAACTTGAAAAGAGCAGAGAAAAAGACAAAGGATGATCGAGAATCTGCCATTGAAAGAAATTATTACAGCTTTGAATTTAACACGAGTTACCATTTTACACTAGAAGGAATTTCTATTCACCTCTATCTACTTTTACAGATTCAGAGCATATCAGATAATTAATTGATCTTGTCTCTAACCTCTTATTTTCTTGATATCATTATCAATGACCAACATCTTCATTCGGTTTTGAACGCCTAGTTTGGTTTGGGAAAATATCTAATATCAACTGCGTTTAATTATTTATTCACATTCTGCCCTGCTGGGTACGTTCCTAACCTTCCTCTTCTTGGCGATATGCTGCTAGATTTTGTCTTCAAGCATTCAACTGCCAGGCTTGAGACCCTGCCCTGTGCCAAAACTAAACATGCAAACTTCGCATCAGAAACGCGTGAAAAAGTTGTGAGATCTGCCATACTAACATCCGTGACATCCAAAATTGACTTCTGGTTTGTTGCGCGGCAATACCATTCAATAGTTCTTGAAAACAACCAGAACCAAAAACACATAGTCAAAGCAGGTTTTCTCGAATACACGTGAAACTTTTGAAGCTCATGAGTTATTTTTCAATACCAAGAATGCTGACTAAACTTCAAGGATTTGAAAATCACGAGTGGAGGATTGGAATTTGAGGTGTTCGTATTAAATTTTTCTTGCACATCAAAGCACTCTCGCGTGAATCCATGGATTAAGGATAAACTCTTCTTGCTCATCAATCTCTGGACTTTTCTTTCATTTGAAGGAACCAAGCAGAAGCAAATCGGCGCACAGCAGTGTTGCGCCCTAAGGAATTGGAAGGCAGGTGAGGTGCAATCTTTTGTTTACCAAAACTAAAACTATTTTGTCTCATCATTATAATTTTTTTAAATCTCTATATAAAATATAATAAACAATTTAATTTTTTTAAATTTTAAAACAAAATTAATATTAAATAATTATATTATAATAATATTTTATTCAATTTTTAATAAAATATCTCATCTCATCTCGTCTAAAATGTGTAACGAAACAATACTGTCTCCAAACTTTACACTCATCTGATAGGCCGACTATCTACAGCTTGGGCTGAACCTCTTCGGATCCATGTCAGCACCATTAGGTCCACCTCAAGTGTTGATAAGGTCGCTTTCCTCCGATCCAGTCCAAGCCCAGCCCGCCTCATCCCAAACCTTTATTATGAGATGGGATTTTTAAATCCAAATCGATTGACAAATATAAAACAAAACAAAGCAGCTAATGAAAACATCGAAACCCATCAGCAATGTCAAAAAATAGGCAGCCAAAGCCCAGATCCCAGCTTTCTCAACAACATTCTCCGACTAAAAACTCTCGCTAGCTTCGTCAAGAGAAAGACTATGTTTAAAATAAAAGAAAAATCTAGTTGTAAGCATAACTGTACATTAATATGTGTATTAATTTAATGTGATTGGTTAAAAAGTAGATTTTATAGAAAATAATGCTAATTTAAATTTTAAATATGAAAAAATTAATATTGATACGTAGATTAGTACGCGACTTTACTTGTTAGCAAAAGAAAGCTAGCGAGAGTTTACTTGTATATAGCAAAACTCTAAAATAAAAGACGGATGGATCTATAAAAAAAAATCTTATAAAACTAAATTCATAAATTGATGTGGTTAATGTAATTGTTAAGACAAGTATAAATAATTAAATATATTGCTTCCATCATCTTACTTTTGAGACAATTGATGATGTTACATGGTATCATTATAGAAATACTGAATTTAAACATATTAATGGAATGTTAAAACAAACATAAATTACCAATTTGATTTTCTTTAAAAATGCATAATGAGTAGCATGCAAGATGGCAACCAGATAAAACCAATAGATAAGTTTATTATTATAAGAGGAATGTTACACAACCTCCCAACACTCCACACTTCACTTTTTTTTTAATTTTTTAATATTTTTTTTGAATTTATTCTTTTTAAATTAATTTAATTCTTTTATTCATTATTTATATATTAAATATTTGATAAAAGATAAAATAATAAAAATTAAAAAAAAATGTGGAGCGTGGAGTATGTGTGAATAGGAGGAGGTTGTGAAGATTTTTTTCTTATTATAAACCTGAAAATGGCTTCTTTGTCTTGATTTAAACATTTCTGGCTAGGAGAACATCGGCAATCAATTTTGTCCAGGTTCTGGTGAGAAGAACCGCCAGGTTTGACAGCCTCTTCTGCCTTTGTCCTCCACTCCATTACCTTCTTCATCATTTCTTTACCCTTATCACCCTCCATTAATTCCCTCACCTGTTTGTAAACCTCGTCCTGCTAATTAACGTTGTTATCTATCTCCATCCCAATGCCCCATTCAGTGCAGCAATACCTGCAATTCATAATTTGGTCCGCAAAGAAGGGCCAACAGATCATGGGCACTCCACCGCCCACGCTTTCAAGCGTGGAATTCCACCCACAATGCGTTAAAAACCCTCCTATTGATGGGTGCTTCAAGATTTGTTCTTGGGGACACCAACTTGCTAACATGCCTCGATCTTTAGTTTCGACAGCAAATTCAGGAGGCAGAACAGCTGAATCGCCCACCACAAGATCAGGCCTTATAATCCACAAGAAGGGTTTTCCACTGTTGGCGAGTCCACAAGCAAACTCGACGAGTTGTTGGGGCCTCATCAGAGTGATGCTCCCAAAATTCACGAACACCACTGAGTTGGGTTCTTGTGTATTTAGCCATTCCACAAACCCGGGCTGTTCTTTCCACAGATTGGAACCTATAGGTTTCAAACTGTCATCTTCAATCTGATCGGCATGCAACGGAAGTGGACCGATGGTGAATATAGGAGGAAGAAAAGACGAGAGAGCATCCAAAATGTCCTTATCAAATGGGTCGAACGTGTTCAAAACCACAGCTGAAGCTCTTGGACTTCTCTCGGTTTCACGGATGAGGAAGTCGATCGTCATTTTGTTCTCATCCGTTGATGGAAGAACAGCTAGAAGATCCTTCAGACGGACGTTCTTCAACCCGGGAATCCAATCGACAGCGGTTTCTAAAAACCCATTCTTAAAACAGCTTTCATATGTGAATACACACATCAAAGTCAAAGGTATACAATTTTGAGGATATAGCATGGCTCACTTTAAAATTAGTCTATCAAACAGAAACCTTTTTGTATGATAAAATGACTATGGATGAGGACAGAATTATATATGCGTGCCTTCGAGGAGTGTTAAACCTCGTTCAACTAGTTGGCGACAATATATATAGCCCAAGATGCCGAAAGAGCTAGATGTCCAGAAAAGTACATTTGGGATTCCGAATTCTTCAGCAGCATCAAGAGTGAAGGACATGGCGCCGTCAGACATAATACAGGTCACAGGTGGCACGTTGGAAGAGCTGGTCATGTTGTTGAGTTTGTTGATGAGGTTAAGGAGCGGGGTGAGGCAACTCTTTGTTGTGGAGACGCAAAGAGCAGAGATATCCTGGCTCACATCAGCATCAGAATGTGGAAGTCCATCGGGTATGGTTTCAAAACGGAAGTCCGGCAAGCCGTCGAGGGCATGGGGGCCTCGGGACCTGAGTAAGCGGTTGTGGTTGTACTGCTTATTAACAAAAGTAATGTGAAAGCCTTTGTGGTGGAGGAGCTTGGCCAGCTTGAGCATTGGGTTGACGTGGCCCTGCAGTGGGTATGGAACACAGACAACATGACCTCTAGAACCTGCAAAGATGGAACCCATCTCTACAGCAGGAGTACGTACCCGGCCATGCATGCAGTGGGTTCCATCTTTTCTCCGAGTACTCCACTGCAAAGATGGAGTACGTACCCGGCCATATGCATGCAGGAGTACTGATCGATCATGATCATCACGCAGTACTCTGCATATGAAGAGTGCCGAATGTACGCGTACGCACTCAGCATCCATGTGAGCAACCCGCCTAGACAGCTTGTTTAATTTGCTAATTGATTAACTTGAATGCCAAATCTAAAATGGATGCATCTGTCTGTCCGTAGTTTGTCTTTTTCCCTCTGCGTGTAAGCAATTTCTCCATGATCTGCTATGTTACAACCAAGTGCCTTCACCTTGATTATAAGCATGATAATTTCTAGCGTCCTATTTGAGAAGATCGGAGCATTAATAATTAATTAATTTGCCGGTTTATTTGGTCTCTGGCCTGATCTACTACATTCATATATAATATATATATATATTTCGAATCAATCGTCCCAAAATATATAGCCTCAATATACAATTGAAGAAATTTCCTAAGACACGCTAATAATAATAAAAAAAACCCTTCTATTTATCCATTAAAAATACTAACTAGTATCAAATATATTTATATATATTTTTTAATATTTATAATAAATAATAAATTTTATACAAACACATAAATAACATAGCAAATAGAAGGACAGAGAAGATAAAAAAAAATAGAAGGACATTCCCAATGGTCTCTTTAAATTTATTTTTATTAAAATTGCAAGGACATTCTCAACATGGTTGGATTTTGCTTGCCAACATACAATGCTGGCCATTAAAGTCTCAAAGGAGATGTCCTGTTACTTTGTAAGGGGAGGCAAGTCCGATCCAAATATTATTATCAAAACAATAATATTATATTATTATTTTGATAAATTTAATAATTAATTTAATATAAAATTGTAGATAAAAAGATTTTAAATTTATAAAATATTTATACTTTTCATCAAACTTTTTAAAAAAATTATTTAATGAATCTAATATTAGTGCTCTTTTAAATGTTTCGAAAAATGAAAAAAAAAGCCACACTCAGCATTTTGAGAACCAATCCACGTACGAAGCAGATTTGGCCTGTTGCTATCAGCATTTTTTAATTAAAAAAAAAACACAAAGAGAAGAAGAAAGCACCGCCCAGATCTATTCTCGAACTCCCCTTCATCTCCTCCAAACCCCAATCGCCCCACAAAAATCTGATCTTTCTTGTCTTTTCTTTAATTTCTTTTTTATCAATTCACTAAGAATTTTATTTTTTATTTTTTTGGGTACTTTTGCTTTGACTCAATAAGAAAGTTGACCACACACTAAAATGTTAATCGAGAAAAACAAAGAGAATAGTTAAAAGCGTGGGCTACGCCCACAGCTCGGGACTCGCACTAATGCATTTTGCATTTTTTTTTATTTTTTTCTTTGCTCTTTTTTAACATTTTTAAATATTTTATTTAAAAAATTGATAATATTATTAAAAAACACTTACATTATAAGTAACACTGCTGACTTTTTACTGATTATATTTTAATTTTTAAATTTGTTTTTCTTAAAGAGTACGATATCCAAATTCTATTTAATGCCTTCATGCGTGACGGAAGAAAATCATGGTCGTAACTGGAAACACAAAATTACAGCCCGGTAATCCTAAAATTCAAAAACCAGGTATCAAAATGAAATATAAATACACAATTAAAAAAAAAAAAAAAACCTCTAACCATAATACAGAGAAAAAGCCATAAACAAGAAAAATATTATAAAGACCAGATTAATTGTTCTGATCTTGATCATCATAACGATGTCAATGATCTAGATCAGAATATTGTTGATTAATAAATCAAAATCATATATAGCACAACTGCTAGCTAGCTACTTAATTGATTGTAAACTTGAATTAATATTTGCCAGCTTCTTCTTCCCTAGCTCTGCTTAAATTACTTGTTTCCTGCAGATAGGAGTACGTCGGCAATCAAGCGTTCCAAATTCTGGTAAGAAGAACCACCAGCTTTTGCAGCCTCTTCCGCCAATGTCTTCCACTCCATTACCTTCTTCTTCATCTCTTTACCCTTATCACCCTCCATTAACTCCCTCACTTGCTTCTCAACTTCGTTCCGCTTAACGTTGTTATCTATCTCCATCCCAATGCCCCATTCAGTGCAGCAGTACCTGCAATTCGTCTGCTGCTCAGCAAAGAAGGGCCAGGAGATCATTGGCACTCCACCGCACACGCTTTCAAGCGTGGAATTCCACCCGCTATGCGTTAGAAACCCAGCTATTGATGGGTGCTTCAGGATTTGTTCTTGAGCGCACCAACTTGATAGCATGCCTCGATCTTTAGTTTCGGTAACAAATTCAGAAGGCAGAATGGCCGAGTCTCCCACCACAAGATCAGGCCTTATAATCCACAAGAAGGGTTTTCCACTGTTGGCGAGTCCCCAAGCAAACTCGACAAGTTGTTGAGGCGTCATCACAGTGATGCTGCCAAAATTTACGAACACCACGGAGTTGGGTTCTTTTGTATTTAGCCATTCCACACACCCGGGCTGTTCTTTCCACAGATTTGAACCTAACGATTTCAATATGTCATCTTTAATCTGATCGGCAAGTAACAGAAGTGGACCGATGGTGTATATACGAGGAAGCAAAGACGAGAGAGCATCCAAAACATCCTTTTCAAATGGGTCGAACGTGTTCAAAACCACAGCTGAAGCTCTTGGAGTTCTCTTCGTTTCCCGTATGAGGAAGTTGACCATGATATCGTTCTCATCCGTAGTTCTAATGAAACTCGGAAGATCCCTCAGCCGCATGTTTTTCATTCCGGGAATCCAATCGATTGCCGTTTCTAAATACCCATTCGTTAGATCGCTTGCATCTGTGAATCACATCCATCGAAGTAAGTTACAATATTCTTTGTTAAGGTTGACACATAGTAATGAATCTATATAAGAAACACTTGCCTTAAAAAGTTAAATCTGATCAATAGTAATATTAAGGTTGATCGAGGCTCTATGTATGTACCTTTGAGCGGTGTTAAACCTCGTTCAACTAGATGACGATAATGCATATAACTCAACAAGCCGCAGGCGCTAGGTGTCCATAAAAGTATGTTTGGAATTCCAAACTTTTCAGCAGCATCAAGGGTGAAGCTCATGCAGCCATCAGACACAATACGGGTGACGGGCGGCACGTTGGAAGAGGTCGTATCGTTGAGTTTGGAGAGGAGGCTGCAGAGAGGAACGAGGCAATTCTTGGAGGTGGAATCGCAAAGGGAAGGGACATCTTGGCTAACATCGGCATCGGAAAAAGGAAGGCCGTCGGGGATGGTCTCAAAGCGGAAGCCCGGGAAGCCGTCAAGGGCATTGGGGCCTCTGGACCTGAGCAAGCGTTTGTGGTTGTACTCGGTATTCACAAAAGTTATGAGAAAGCCTTTATGATGGAGGAGTTTGGCGAGCTTGAGCATTGGGTTGATGTGGCCCTGAAGTGGGTATGGAACACAGAGAACATGGCCTCTAAAATCTGCAGAACTAGAACCCATATCTCTGTGAATCCCTCCCTGACAAACACACTCAGCTCAGGCACACGATCAGATGGGGAAGGCTTGGAGGAAGTTGCATCTCTTCAGCCTTTTTATAGCCATACTGTCCGAACATAACCGAGCCTTTTCCTTTCCTTATTAGACACTGCGACCACGTCCGGCCATGGCATGTTTTCAACGTTCAGCCGTCAGAAGTGGCTTTTGTTGGTGCTCAGCCAATCGGTCCGTCTCCGCTTCTAATTAAAAAACACTTCTTTAATTACGAAATAAAATTAAAAATTAAAAAGAATGCCGCCCAGCATTTTCCATTCAATAATATTACCCCCGGTCACTACTCCAAACCGACAATAATAAACTTACTTGCAAATGTTAAAAACGTACGCATTCTATAACTACATGTAATATTATTTTTTATTTAAACTTATAATTAATTTACATAACTGCTATTTATTTAAAGAAAAACACGGTAGAATAAAAAGAGTGGTAGATGCATCATTACTCAAATCTTTTATATCCGACGACTGATAATATCCTCGACTTATTATTATTATTAAAAAAATATTTTAACCACAACTTGTTCTAAAATTGGACTTATATTTTATTCATTAAAAACTAATATATACTAATATATAAGCTGAGTCTATGACGATTCGGCTCTTTTACGTTGAGAACATCGTCAATACTATCTATTATTATTTATTATTTTATTATTATTTTTTATATATTTATTATTTTTATTTTTTATTAATATTTAATATTTTATTATTATTTTTAACTACATTTTTTACTATTATTCAAAACATACTCCAATACTTCCCATCACTCAAATCCAACCTTACCTTAATAGACTTGCATCGAAATTTGGGTTGCTTTATATTTTATATGAATAATGCTGGTGTCACTGCTTAGAGACACCGCTCGCAATTTTATTTTTACTTTGGGATTATTAATTTTTTTTTTAACGATGTTCTGAATATTTTTATATTTTTTTAAGAAAAGATATTAAAGTGTTAAAAAAATATATATATAAATATATCAAAATAACTAGCGATAGCTCCCGCTACCCACGGTGGCTATAGCATTGTCTATTTTATATTTATTTCACATTTTTAATGCTTATTTGATTAGGTAAATGTGAAAAGAAAATATTATTTATAAATGAGGAAAGCTACCGTCATTTTTACCTATTTTTTATTTATTTTATTAATATAATTAGTTGTATTTTTTTTTTAATACATAACTAATTATATCAGTAAATTGCGTAAAAATGACAATACATAAAATTTTAAAATATAAAATAATAGTTTTAAATAATCACATCAATAAAATATGTAAACACTAGGTAAAGATAACTATATATATCAATACTCTTAATAAATTATTTATTATTATTTTATTTCTATTCACGTATAAGATGGCGTTTTTATCGTCCGCACATACCCTGTTATTGTCTTCCTTTCCCAATACAAATTTTGTAAAATGTTGAAGAAATCTGATGCCCTATACGGACCTTCTTTTTTGTCCTCATTAATGTATTGATTCATTAAGCCCGTTATAGTTATACAATTTAAAGGAGATAAGACGAGGTAGTTTGTTTAAAATTAAATTAAATAATGTTATAATATAATTTTTTTAATATTAATTATATTTTAAAATTAGAAAAAAATTAAATTATTTATTATATTTTATATCAAAGCTTTAAAAAAATTATAATAAATATATAAAATGATATGAATAAGATAGTTTAATTTATGTAACCAAACTAACCCTAAATCTATTGGATTTGAAAGTTAATTAGGAATTCAATTATTCGTGGATTCAAATTCTTTTACTCTTTCGTGAAATTGAGGCTCCTGCAAATGGTACATTGAATTTCTAGGCTAATTTTCAAAAGTATTTAACTACTTTTACTGTATGTCTTTTATGATACATGATCTATAGCTGTTTATAATTATTTTACAGATTATTTTTAAACAAATAATAAAATAATGCCACTCCATTAAAAATAAATCTTAATAATATTACAAAACGAGACATACAAACCTTTTTATAATATTTTATAAAACTTTATTTTAAATGAGAGACATTTTTATCAAGTAAATTATAAAAATAACATTACTCTATATTAATATCCTCATTTCAAAATATGGTTGTATAAAGGATTGTATATATATCATTACTCTTACAAAACTACCTTTCATTTCATGTAGAGTTATAAATTAATTGTAAAATAATTATAAGATTATCATTTTGATTATAAATGATTAAAAAACAAGAAAGAGAAAAGTCAATGGATATAACTAACAAAATTATTGTCCCATGTGTAATTAGAAAAAATTAAACTTATTAAGTTGTTCTATTTATCATACATATATTATATAATTATTTTTAAAAAAATAAAATAAATATAATATTTGATGTGTGAAAATAATAAGTAGAATTATTCAATACGATAGATTGAAAAATCTCTACGTGTGTCTATATACATATATCTGAACATTTGTGAGATCTACAAGCCTATAACTGAGCTCCTAGATTTGAATTCTGAGTTTACTTTTTATTTATTTAATTAAATATTTTATATATTATTATAAAAGACTCTAACTCATTGATAAAGAGAGGTGTTGAAACAAATAAAAATAATTAATAAATAATTATATATATATTGTTAGTTTAAGCTTATACATGATTTGACACATATATATATATATAAGAAAATGATAACCAATTAGTGAGAGCCACGATCAATATCGCACCGACACAAATCTTTCATGACGACTGGATGTTTTTTTAATATTTTTTAGATGCATGAGCAGTCTCCATTATATGTAAACTAACTCTTATATTATTTTATTTGTCTCATTTGATGCTTAAATGCCACGGATATGAAAGCAACGCATACTATATTTGGACAAGGGACACCAAATTCGACTATGAATTCGAGGTCAACTGCAAGTTGTGAGTTGATCTTTGGATTAATTAATCTATACTCCATTGGGATGTTTAGAACTTAAAGAGTATTTCAGTCAACCAATTAGTGAGAGCCATCGCACCAAGTTGTTAATAATTTTTATAGGATGACAGATTACAATAATACAGTTTTTAAAATTTTAGTTTAACTTTTACTAGGTGTTTAAAGCCTTGTTGTGATGTTGTAATGAAATGAGATGAAAAATTTATAAATAGTAGTGAAATAATTTGAATTAAGATGTTTTATTAAGTATTGAAAAAGAAAATATAAAAATTTGAATAAAAATATTATAAAATTAAAATATTGTTAGAATATAATTTTTTTATATATAATTTTTGTTTTAAAATTTAAAATTATGAATTATTTTTTTCGTTTTATTTAAAACTTTAAAAAATTTATAATGATTAAATAAAACAATTGAGAATTTGAAATTAAAAAATATTTATGTTTGAATGACATTTAGATGTTGAAATTAAATGAGATTTAAAAAAATAAAAATACTTTAGCCACTAAAAGATTACACAAAAGTAAACCATAAACTGATGTAGGTTGATGTGAAGTTACTTTATTATAAAATAGATCTAACGAATATTATGTAACCGCGTCAATTTATAGATTTACTTTTGTACAATGTTTTTGTATTTATACCAGTTCTCTTTAAAAATATTATTTTAAATGGGGCCTAAATATTTTTAAAATATTATTTTGTTGCAATTGGGTTGCTCTTTGTAATGTGTGTGAGAGATTGTCTTGTTTGATTACACAGTTCATATGTAGGTTGATGAGATATTTTGTTAAAAGTTAAATAAAATATTGTTATAATATAATTTTTTAATATTAGGTTTGTTTTGGAATTTGAAAAAGTTAAATTATTTATTATATTTCATGTATGGATTTTAAAAAGTTGTAATAATGAGATGTGATATTTTAAATTTGAGTAAACAAACAGGACCTTAAATTACATGGGTTACTGTGTTATGCCACATGGAGCATTTATAGAACATGGAGTTATTCGAATGTTTTTTTAACTATTTTTGTTTTTATTCGAGATTGTAAAATGGGATGCTTGGCTTGACCTTATAAATTTCTATAAATTTGTTGAATTCTTCCTTCACACTCCAACAGTTTAAAAATTAAAAAAGATAATAATATTTTATCTTAAACATTAATACAAAATACAGCTAATGTTGTAATAATAATAATAATAATAATAATAACTGTCACCTCTCCAAGGTTAGATCAGGCGATCTGTCCAACAATATTCAAATTATTATTTATTAATATATTATACTTTCATCCTACATACCTTTGAGTACGACATTCTTATATATATATATATATAAAGAAAATAATGGTATGGTATGTCATTTAGTTATTAGATAATGAAGATAACATAAAAGGCAAGAGCTAGCTGACAAAACTAATAGATCAACTACTTCATTTTAAAGTCGTAATGGCTATCTTCTTTGTTCTGGTTTAGACACATTGATCCCAAGCTACAACAACGCATATAGGCCGTAAACTTGTATAGGTTCTGATCACGAGAACCAACTAATATCAACTGCGTTTAATTATTTATTCACATTCTGCCTGCTGAGTACGTTCCTAACCTTCCTCTTCTTGGCGACATGCTGCTAGATTTTGTCTTCAATTCAAGCATTCAACTGCCAGGCGTGAGACCCTGCCCTGTGCCAAAACTAAACATGCAAACTCCGCATCAGAAACGCGTGACAAAGTTGTGAGATCTGCCTCACTAACATCCGTGACATCCAAATTTGACTTCTGGTTTGATGCGCGGCAATACCAATATTCAATAGTTCTTGAAATTAAACAACCACAACCAAAAACACATCGTCAAAGCAGGTTTTCTGGAATACATGTGAAACTTTTGAAGCTGATGAGTTATTTTTCAATACCAAGAATGCTGACTAAACTTCAAGGATTTGAAAATCACGAGTGGAGGATTGGAATTTGAGGTGTTCGTATTAATTTTTTCTTGCACGTCAAACGTTACGCACTCTCGCGTGAATCCATGGATTAAGGATATACCCTTCTTGTTCATCAATCTCTGGACTTTTCTTTCATTTGAAGGAACTAAGCAGAAGCAAATCGGCGCACAGCAGTGTTACGGCCTAAGGAATTGGAAGGCAGGTGAATTGTAATACCGTTTGTTTACACCCAACTTAAACTATCTCATATCATCACTATAATTTTTTCAAATTTTTACATAAAAATATAATAAATAATTCGACTTTTTCAAATCTTAAAACGAAACTAATATTAAAAAATTATATTATAATAATATTTTATTTAACTTTTAATAAAATATCTCATCTGAACTGTGTAGCCAAACAGGACCTTAAATTACATGGGTTACTGTGTTATGCCACATGAAGCATTTATAGAACATGGAGTTATTCGATTGCTTTTTAACGATTTTTGTTTTTATTCGTGATAGTAAAATGGGATGCTTGGCTTAACCTTATAAATTTCTATAAATTTGTTGAATTCTTCCTTCACACTCCAACTGTTAAAAAATTAAAAAAGATAATAATATTTTATCTTAAACATTAATACAAAATACAGCTAATGTTGTAATAATAATAATAATTGTCACCTCTCCAAGATTAGATCTTCGTTTAAACTATTTTACAGAATCAATAGATCTTTTATTATGAGATACTTAATAAAATTATTTGTTTAGAGCGATCATTCAGGGATGCTCAATTTATATTCCAAGATGAATCTTATCATCAATAATTCATAAAAAGTATAAAAAATAAATAAAACTTGTATATAAATTATGTGAATAAACATAGAATTTTATCAAGTAATAATAAGGAATATAATCTTTAATACTTACCTTGGAGATTGCAAATAATATATTGAAAAACTTACTTGAAGTAGAAGACCACTAACTTCAGAATTAACAGAACCTCGTACTGATAACGTGTTATGAAACTAATGAAAAGAGAGAGAGAGACGCTTGTTATTTAATAATGAAAACCTTGAAAGATACGTATATATATAAGAGTACAAATGAGGTCTTGGCTGTCATAATTGACGGCTAAGGACAGTCAATTATAACGGCTATTATGACGGCTAAATGTGATCATACAAGTCGATTTATAATAAATAATAATAATTGTCACATCTCCAAGATTAGATCAGGAGATCTAACCAACAATATTCAAATTATTATTTATTAATATATTATACTTTCATCCTACGTACCTTTGAGTACGACATTCTTATATATATATATATATATAAAGAAAATAATGGTATGGTATGTCATTTAGTTATTAGATAATGAAGATCACATAAAAGGCAAGAACTAGCTGACAAAACTCATAGATTAACTACTTTATTATAAAGTCGTAATGGCTATTTTCTTTGTACTGGTTTAGACACATTGATCCCGAGCTACAACAACGTATATAGGCCATAAACTTGTGTAGGTTCTGATGAGAACCAGGCTGGTCAAGGATAAGGCCACGGCCTCGTTTGTTTTCTTCTCACTGCAGCAAGTTTGCATTCTTACTTCTGCCATTAATGACTATATATATTAGCATTTATATTTAGAAGAATATATATATATATATATATATATATATATATATATAGTGCCAAGGACAAAGCCAGGAGTATAGGTTTGGAGCGGTCGGATATTTTTAAGTATAGAATAAATAGTCAAATAAAAAATTGTTAGAAACACATTTAAATTGATAAAAAAACTGAGTAAAAATAAATTATAAACTAAATTTTATATTTTGCTAAATAATGTATAACAATAACATCGTATATGTAAAAGTCAGTCATTGAACTTGAAAATTAAAAAAAAAGTCAGTCCTTGTTCTGTACGATCAGTTTAATATTAAGTAAAAGAGAAGTGCATTCGTAGACCGACCTTAGCTCAGTTGGTAGAGCGGAGAACTGTAGTTGGCCATCAGCAATCCTTAGGTCGCTGGTTCGAATCCGGCAGGTCGGAATTTTTATATTTTTATTTTTCTTTAATGGTCTTTTGTCGTCGAAAAACTATAAACTTTTTAGGTGGCCCTTTATGTATATTATATAGTCCATTTCACGAAAATATGGGCTAAGCCATGAAGGCAAGCTGGCCTCTTCACAAAGCACAACATCCAGCCGAAACTAATTAAACTTTTTTGGTGGCCCTTTATGTATATAGTCCACTCCCCGAAGATGTGGGCTAAGCCCATGACCGTGAGGGCAACCTCGCCCCTTTACAAAGCACAACATCCAGCCATTAAAACGCACAATTTTAAGCTAATTTAAATTAAAACAATTGCCATTTATAAATTTGTAATAATTATTTTTGTAATACACATCAAATGACTGAAAACTTGTTAGGTATTTTTATGATAAAAAATTCTATTTATAAATTGGCATAGAGTACACACAATCCACACCGATAATCTGGTCGTTTAATTTCTAAATAAATTTTTTAAAAATTAAATCTTCCAAATTAAATTGTGTTACATAGGTATGTTTTTCAGTCTGCACTATAATTTTTTTTTTTTTTTGTATATATTTACTAACCAAAGATGATGGAAATTGGAAGGACTATGACAAATAACAAAATTTAATAATATTAGTTCTGTTGAGATGGTAAAACAAGCTAACCTAACTTAAACAGTATAATGCTTGATTTGATTCCAAAGATTAAAAAGTATAAGTTGCACTAATCAATATGCAGAATTTCATACGCACTCCTGGAGAGAGAGAGATCATTTCCTCGTCTGAACATTACAAATAAGTAATACAAATATACTCTAGCCTGAGAGAATTTTCTATGAGAAAAAATCATTGGAACCGTTGACCATCCAAAGCTATATACAAGTTGGTAAGTGGCACTCCACCAAACATTGTATTCACCAGATACTAACTTCCCTATATCTTGCCTACCCTTTCTTCTTCGATCCGTTTGATTTCTGGCCATTGCCCCCATATCTACTCTCTCTCTCTCTCTCTCTCTCTCTCTCCCCCCAATTTACTGAAGATTAATATCGTATGGCTTAAACATTAGATCATGACATGGGGGCATTCGAATATGTAGTCGGATTCTTTCTTTTCACGCTGCTGGTGGTCACCATCAGAATAGTGCTTTCCGTTTGCTTTGGTTGGCCTTTGCCTTCTACCCATCGACATGACCTCGTCCGAAGCCTCCAGTACCCAAGCCGGCAGTACTCCATCCGAAGATCAAATACTGCGCCTGATCATCACCAAAACTCGATTGAAACCCTCGAACTGGGTCTCGACGAAGCCACCCTGCGCAACTACCCGAAGCTCATCTACGCCCAGGCCAAGCTTCACAGGGGCGCCAACTCTACCAGCACCGCTTCCAGCTGCTCCATATGCTTGGCTGATTACAAAGATACGGACGTGTTGCGCTTGTTGCCTCAGTGTGGCCATCTCTTTCATCTCAAATGCGTGGACTCCTGGCTACGGCTCCATGCCTCCTGTCCGGTGTGTCGGAACTCGCCTCTTGCTGAGGTGATAGCCGCCCCTTCAACGGGACAGCGTCCTTAATTAACTGAAACATTTCGGTTTCAAACAACACAGGTTTTTCTGAGTGTTTTTCTGCTCTAGAATCTGTACAGATATTCCTCAATGCAAGCTGGTCTTATATGATTGGGTGCTTCTGCACATGATTTTGAATTCATTAAACATTTTTTTTCCTCACTTGGGTTTATGATTTTTGCTATGGATCGATAAAAAAATATCAGATCGAAGAAAAGTTCTCTCTTTTTTTTTGGATAGAAACCGGGTTAGACCTGGACCGCGGAGCATGCATAAACTCATCAACAACGGTAACAATCAATTAGTAACTTAATTCATCAGATCGACAACCAAGAAAAGGTCATGTAATCGTTGGCTTCAAATTCGAATAATTCTTGACAATATTTGCGTTTATATCTCATGTCAAAACCAAGAAAATTTTTTTTTTTTCTATAACTACTGCTAGCTAGTTAGGAATAT
Organism: Carya cathayensis; assembly: GCA_011037825.1. Taxonomy (NCBI): domain Eukaryota; kingdom Viridiplantae; phylum Streptophyta; class Magnoliopsida; order Fagales; family Juglandaceae; genus Carya; species Carya cathayensis. The sequence continues at coordinate 125,133 of QGSO01000628.1, forward strand.
CCTCCCAAAAAGTATTTTATTACTTTCGTTGCTCGATCGGATGCTATGAAAACAATGGCCACCACCCAATCGGCCGGCGAAACTTTACGAATTATTATTCAACCATGCAATTATTGCAAGTGATATTGCAGGGCTTATCGACAAGCTGTAACATATCGCCAAACCGACAAATCTGCCAACTTGAGAAAACAGAAGCAGGTGAACGTACAAACTGTCTTCAGACTAGAAGAAGAGAGGAAAACCAAAGCCAAAACCAAAAGTACTAGCTAGATGATGATGTTTCAGTGAACATACGGTAATCCGAGAGCGCCAACAGTTTTGATTGAGAACTGACGTGTCATGGTGTACAATATTGCGATGGTCAACAAACGTCTACCAACCGTAACTTGCAATATACGAAAACCTTCGGATAACAAGCTACGTAATCGGTTGGTCAAAGCAGGACATGTTTAACGCGAGTTTTGGTTGGTTAATGAACATTTGAGACTCCTAACCAATAATATTGGACGGAAAAATCCAGTGGGGGGTAATACAAGGCCGTTCCGTGTACAATTCATTTTCCTATATATAAAATATCCTACTTAAATTCAGTGGTACCGCTATGTTCACCCCCAATATGTTGTAGTACTATTACTTATTAGTTAGTTAATAAATATATGCTTGGCGGATTACAGTGACACGGCGTGATGAGTAATGTTATTTATCATCTTAATTTTTATTATCTTTTAATTATCATCATATGATATGGCATTATATGATAATTAGAAATTATTTATTATATTTTATTTATAAATCTATCATCTAATGTCATGTTATGAGATATACTTAATAGACTTTAAAGAATCATTATATACTTCAAACCTAATCTTATCTAATCTATATTTGAAAGCCAACTTGGCTTGATCATCAGGACTTTGGATCAAAATCGATACCTCTAATTAGGGCTCTAATCTTGGACTACTGATGAATTTTGACTCAATTGAGAATATATATATATACATATACATACATATATATATATATACTAGTAAATGGACTATGTGCAAGGCACATATGACCTGTGAATTCATATGTAATAACATATCAATTGAGTTAATAAATGATATGAATATATATAAATCACAAATAAAAAATATCAGGACGCTAAGTAGTTGGATCAAGTCTGGAGGGTGAAGAATATAAAGAGGGAGTGGTTGGAGTAGTTCCCACGGCCTTGTATGCATGCCAGAAAGATAAAGAGAGGGAAAGCAGTGATGGGTTCATCTCTCTTTTTTTTTAATAAAAAAATAAAATAAAAAATACAAAATAGCCGGTTATACCACGGTTTCCATAGGCGGTTCTGTAGCCAAACTGTGGGCGAGGAAAGAGATTACGGAGACCTGCAAAGACAGAGAGAAAAAAAGAAGGCACTGACTGATCCTTTGATGCAGCTGTAAATCACATAGTTAGTGGAGAAGTCATCAATATTAATTCGCCAACCTCCATATTCAACAAAAACGGTAGCCACGTTTTTAAACCGGACAAGCACCGCATTATTTTTATAGATCTTCTGGAATTGTCAGGCGCCGCAAGGCTATTCTACTACATCTCTTGTCTCTTGTAGAGAGACGCTTCACGATGGACGCCGTGAAGCAATAGAGGTGATTCGTCATTCCTTTCATAATTTTCTCTATAAAAGAGATATTCAGCTCATCTTCACTCGCATCCCATCTTCTTTACTTTTCTGTAATTAGTCTGCATTCTTACTCTGTAATCTCTTTCTGCATTCTGACTCTGCAATGGCTCAGCAATCTTCTCGTAACCAATACATGAGATATTCAACACCCTCTTCATCAGCTGTTTCTGCTTCCGCTATTGGTGCTGTAGTGCAATACAATAATGATCTGACTAATAAGTCAGATGTTGAAGCTATCTACGAGCTTGTAAATCTCGGTACCCATTACTCATCAGCTATTTATGCATTTTCTCAGCGATTACAATCCAAACCTTATGATTTGGACAAACTCAATGAGAAAATTTTTATCCTTCAGCGCCTTCTTCACGAGTCTAACATGAAGATAGAAGCAATAAAGCAAGAGAATAGGAAATTAAAATCTCTGCTTAATCTTCTTTTAGATTGCCTACTGCTTTAGATAAGGATGCCATGCAGATTCTTGAAGAACAAGATCGTTTAAAGAATGAGGCGAAATGCCTCAAATTTCTGTAATTTTTTTCTTCAAGATAATAAAATAATATTTCAGAAATATTCATATTTGTGTTTCTATCTTCTGGTAGATATTCTATGTGTTCCATTTTATTTTTGGTAGCAGATGAGGGTTGCATTAACTTTTACGTTTAAAGTGAAAACTAATAGATCTAAAGGAATAGATATAGATCTGTCAATACACAACAAAAATACATGTTCAACACCCAAAAAAATCACTTTTTTTCTCTTTCAAAAAATCAACTCGGAGATGAAAATAAAATAAAGATGACTTAGAAAATAGAGAAATAAAAATAGAAGGAAGCAGTTTTGATGGTTTTGCTTTACCTTTTGTGGTTTAGAGGGTGCAAAAGTGGTTTTGTTGTTCTGGTGAATACCTTGAATTGCAGCAAAACTCGTACAGCTTTCCTCCGCTTAGCAAAGGTCACCTGCGTGTTGATCTTGTTCTCGATCCTCAACATGAACAAAAGAAAAGAAGAGAGAGAAAAAGTTTACTTTCGGAGAGAAGAGGAAAGAGAAAGTGAAGATGAAAGTCTGAAAGAGAAAAAACTTGAATCAAAAAGAAAAAAAAAACATATGAACACAGATAGAAAAAGAAATTGTTCTGTGGATCTGAAAAATAGAAATCAAACGAAAGGAAAAGAAAAACTTGAATAAATTTTTTACAAACAGATCTGAAATAAACGCAAGAAAATCAACCAAAAACATATCTCTTCATATCTTTGTAGATGTATTCAGACCTGTTTGTAGGGGAAGAAACTGTGAAGAGATGGTGGACGGAGGTGGTGCGACGACGCCGGAAACGGCTCAAAACCCTGCGCTTAAATGGGCTGTAGGTGGCTAACGGTGGCTCGGATGGAGGTGAAACTTGGTGGGGATGTTCACCGGTGAGAGGGGAAGAAAACTGGGTGGGTGGTATACGACACCTCCACCGGACGGGGGTGCAATGGCCGGCCGAAGTAGGGGCGACGGGAAGAAGAAAAGAAAAGGGGAGAGCACGGGGAGAGAAAGAAACGTGGCCCGTGAAAGAGAGAGGTTTGAGAATAGAGACTGAGAGAGCTTGATGAGAGAGAGAGAAGAGCGATTAGCTGAGAAAGGACGAAATGATGGGTAAAAATGACGAGAGTGAGAGAAGGGGGTCTTACGAGAAAAAAAGACAAAATCGAAAAGAATTGAGAGAGAGAGGGATCCAATGTGAGGAGAGAAATAGCTTGACAAAATAAAAAAGTTTCGGTGAGATTGATGAGATAGGATAAAATAAAATAATAAATAAATATAATTAGAGAGAGTGAAGTGATGACAGAAGTGGGGTTTGATAATGAGAAAATAAAAAATCGAAAAGATTTTGAAGAGAGAGAGACAATGAGCGGTACGATGAGTTGGGAGAGAGTTTGATGGGAGAGAGCTTGATGACATAGGGTCTAAATTGAGGAAGGCTGAGGAGAGATAGTGGAATGATGAATTATTTTGATCGAGAAAATAATTACAAAAAATAATAAAATAATATATATATATATATATAATGTTAGCTAGCTCTACTTTTCTATATATTTGTCATATCACAACAATATTATTCATGATATGCATGGATATAAATATTACGAGTAATAGTACTAATACTGCTTTTGGTCTAAAAGGAATTATTTTTTTAATATATAGCAGCTGGACCAACATGATCGATGATGACGATGATGATGCGATTCGGCATGGATCCCTAACTTTTTAATTTCTTCGTCTAACTTCTAGAAATCAGCTAGCCCAACTTATAATTAACCACCAAGTACATATATAATTAATGGAAAATTGAGTACGTAATTATTTTTAAAAAATGAATAAATATAAAATTCATATAAAATAAAAATTAATTTTTTAATAAAAATCTTAATTATTTTTTAAAAATAATTACACAATATTTATATATTATATAATTGTACTTAATATTACTCATAATATATGTAAGCACTGTAATACTCATGTGTAGAAAAATATTATTTTATTAATTGGAGATGTGGAGAAATGATAAAACAACTTCACCTTTCCCATTTTTCTACAACTTTTTAATAAAATAATATTTTTTTTTTAAAAATTTTATTTTAGTTTTGATTTTGATTTGATGTGTTTGGAAGAGTGTGGTACTGAAATACAAATTTATTGAGATTCGTTGTAATTATCTATCCAAATATTTACTGTGAATCCGAATTTTTTATTATCTTTACTGTGTAGGAATCGAATTATTATATTACTGTGCATCGTTACTGTGCACAATTATTATCTTACTGTGCATCGTTACTGTGTATTTACTGTGCATTTTGAATTATTTATTAATATATTTACTGTGAATTTTAAATTTTTTATTATTATCTTACTATTCATTCGAATTATTATATTATCTTTACTGTGCATTTTACTGTGTATTACTGTGTAGGAATCGAATTATTATATTACTGTGCATAGTTACTGTGTATTACTGTGTAGGATGAAATTATATATTACTGTAAAAAGGAAGGATAAAATTGAAAGAAATGTTATCGAATTATTATATTACTGTGCATAGTTACTATGTATTACTTTGTAGGATGAAATTGGATATTACTGTAAAAAGGAAGGATAAAATTGGAAGAAATGTTGTGCTTACTATTCATCTAAGGATTGACGCTTTTATATATAGAAGATATTAGTTTGAAGACTAATTGCTTAAAGATTTATTAATTTTTTTTATTAAGCCTGATATCTAGACTATGGCTTAAAACTAATTTGAGAGAGTGAATGTGAATATATATATTTAAATAGAATGATAAAAATGATAAATCACGTATTGATGTATGGTGTAAAAATAATAAATAACATTTTCCTTTGTACCATACCATATAACAAAGTCGCTAATTACCCTCCCCTCCCTCTTTTGTTAAATAAAAAAGAAAAGAAAAATTATATTCATCATTTATATACTACACACTAAATTTTTATTTTTTGTTTTATCAAATATTTTGTATATGGATAATGCGTATAAGAATTTAATTAGTTTAAAAATAATAAATTTAAAAAAATTTTATTTTTTTTAAAAAATAAAAAAGTGTGGTATATAATGTGTGGAAATAATGTATTGTAAAGTTTTAAAATATATATATATATATATAAGTTGTCAGTAGGTACTAAAGTATTAAACCCTGAGGGTTGGTTCAACTAGTCAGGCCGTGGGTTTGCTCCCCATAGGTCGCTAGTTCGAGTCCTCTCAGGGTCACTGGAGGCTTGCCTGGTCGTTAACTTCAGGGCCTCTTGGGATTAGTCGAGGTGCGCGCAAGCTGGCCCGGACACCCAAGGTTAAAAAAAAAAAAGGGTACTAAAGTATTAANAAAAAAAAAAAAAAAAAAAAAAAAAAAAAAAGGGTACTAAAGTATTAATATATCAAGAGAGAATATATATATATATATATATATATGTACAAATAAATCAATGGAAAAAAAAATCAATCAATGAACTTTGAACACGTAATGAAATGAAATAAGAAATAATCTCAAATTGAATATCACAAAATTCCAAATATTGACCGAATTTGGGCTCTACTTTTATTATTATTATAATAATAATAATAATTGTGACGAATGCAATATTTTCTTAACATTTCTGTCTATTTTATAAAAAGTGAGAGATCAATGAATTAATATTTGTGGAGTGATAAAATTTTGAGACTACTTTTTATTTTTTATTGAAGTTTTTTTAAAAATATAAAAATATAAAATTATATATTTTTTTTATCAATTAAATATTTTTTTAAAATTATAAAATCACTTAAAGTAATATATAAAAATTATTTCAAATTTAAACTCTATTTGGCATTTCCGAGAAATCCGAGTAATCAGACGCTTTCTCTCAAGTCCTCCGTCTCCACTTCACCCCTGACTCTGTCTTTCACATAAACGCATACTTCGCCACCGCGAAAATGGCGACGGTGGCGACCACCGTACCACCACCTGCGCCGGCTCAATCACCATGCCTACTCAACTTCGACTCCGTCTCTCACATCGACATGTCCACACTCTCCCAATCGGAACTCCAAGCACTCTCCCACTGCTCCCCCTCCGCCTTCGATCTCCGCCACCCTGCTCACCTCCTTCCCCCTAAAATCGACCGATCCATTTTCAACGAATCCGCAGGCTCCCGCCGCCAGACCTACTCCCGCCCCTCCAATTCCACCCCTTCCGCCGGCCACCGCCGCCGAGTTGCCGGCCTTCTCCCTGCCCCCAAGCTTCCCCCCGTCCCCTCCGACGACCCAGAACGCGTCGAGAACCGTCATATCATCAACCACCTCAAGCATTTCCTGGACCAAGACCCCCGGTTCGATCACTTCGACGTAACCCTAACCTTACCGTCCTTATCGTCCTTAGTAGTTAGCACGAATCAAGAGGAGGCGGAACGAGACAAAACGGTGAATTTTGGCGGGGAGAGAAAGAGAAAGAGAGGAAGGAAGCCGAAAGTGAAGGTTCTGCAAATGGAGGATGGGTATGGGAGGCGTGTGATGGAGATTGTGAATAGGAACGGTGTGGCGGTGGATCTTGCGTTGTTGGCGAATTTGGAGGACCCGTATGGAGAACAACTGAGGAGGAGGACTCTGGGGATGGAGAGCGAGGAGGAGTTGCTGGGGTTTCTGAGGGAATTGGGGGGTCAGTGGGGGAGTAGGAGGAAGAAAAGGAAGATTGTGGATGCTGGCGTGTTTGGGGATGCCTTGCCGGTAGGATGGAAGCTCTTGCTGGGGATCAAGAGGCGAGACGGCCTCTCCTCAATTTACTGCCGCAGATATATAAGGTTGTTTTCCTGGTTTTGTTTCGAATTTTGGTTTCTCTGTCTGTTTCTTTGCTGGGAACATAGTGTAGTTTTGTGATTTAGTTGTGTGTTCCCATAGTTATTTTGCTATGTTTTCTGAATATTCAACTTCGTTTAATAATAGTTCATATTGTTGAGGTTGTAAATGTTAAAAAAAAATTATATATTATAGGAATATTGTACTCATAACTAATAGCTTATAATAATAATAATATCAATATTTATATGAACCGAAAGTTAGGATTCTGGAATGCCTGCACTTCTTTGGCTTGAGGAACGATTATTGATATCTCGGCTCTATTATAACTCTTTGTTTCTTATCCGTGACATGTCTTTATGCTCGTCTTTGAAACTCTTGAAAATTTTTGTTACTGCTAAAATTGTTGGCTTATTTGTTGTTAATGCTATGTTTCGTCCCATCCTCTCATCCTCTCACTCCCTCTTCCCCTTCCCTTGCTGGCCCTTACATGTTCTCTTTAATTGATATGTTCCAGCCCTACTGGACAACAATTTGTATCCTGTAAGGATGCTGCTTCATATTTGATGTCCTTTTTCGGCCCTGGTGATGCTCAACGGCCCAGTAGTCAGAAGGGTGAAAATATTCAGCACGCCTACAGATTGACTTCTGAAAATGTAAGTAAATATTTGTGCGGCTGTTTGGTATGCATTAATGTTGTTGAATAAAGTTTATGGGACGTGCTGCAGCTTACAGGCTTCACCCAAAATGACAAAGATCGAAGGCAAGAAGTCATTTCTGGCTCAACTCTACCCAGAATTCCTATAACTAGGGATCAGGTGAAGGAAGCAACCTTAGTGGGAATGGAAAATCTTGCAGATGTCCAAATACGCGATTTATTTGAATGTCACAAGTGCAGCATGACCTTTGACGAGAAGGATTCATACCTGCAGCACCTGCTGTCCTATCACCAAAGAACTACGCGGAGGTATAGACTTGGTTCTTCTGTTGGGGATGGAGTGATAATCAAAGATGGAAAGTTTGAATGCCAATTCTGCCATAAGGTATTTCTGGAAAGGCGTCGCTACAATGGTCATGTGGGGATACATGTGAGGAATTTTGTGAGGAGGGTTGAAGAATTGCCTGGTCCAGCTACACTTCAAAAAGGAATTGAGTCTCCGACAAGGGATGATGTGCCTTCAAGGATTTCTAAAATGGATGCTTTGATTGAAATTGCTCAGAATTCTATTCTAGAGACTTCTGCTGTTAGACCTAATGATGAATCCAATGGTGGTGCCACTTCTGATCAACCAAATTTTTTTTCTACTCGGGAAATTAATGCTGCTAATTCAGATCATGAAATGAATCTTGGTTCTCCACTTAGTGGAGAGGAAATGGACGATGGCATGACTGATATAACTCTGGATCAAGATCTGAATCAGCAAGACCGTGAGCATAGCATCCCTCAAGAAAATATGGAGAAGATTGACGTTTGTAATGAAGTAGCAGATTCGAAAATGGATTCTTGTTTGGATGCCCTGACTCTCTTACCTACTAAAGAGCAAAATGGTAATAACTCTGAAATGTTTTGTGAAAAAGATGGGCTGGAAAATGATGAATCTGGGGTTGAGCAGGAGGGAGTTCCTGAACGTCCTGAAGGCCATTTACTCGCCCAATTTAGCAATCAGATTGTTTCTGTTGTCAAGGATAATATAAATCTCCTTTGCAATAGCACTTTGGATCATCCAAATCTTGGTGAAGTTAATAATGATATAAATAGCAAGCCAAAAGTTGGCTTGGGTGGCAGCGACAATGGGCTAGCCAATAATCTTGTGACAGAAACTGTGAAGAAAACTTCTGAAGAAAATACACTCCAGTGTGGGGTCTCTGACCCCTTAATGACCCCAGAGCAACCTTTGCAATATTGTCCCGCATTCAATGCTGCCTCTGATAAGGTATTGGGACGTTGTTATCGGATTATTGTGCTATTTAGACTTATAATTGTTAAAAACCTTGAGATTGTTCCAACAAATAAGATGATACAGTGTGTAAGGTTTTCAAGGCATTTTACTTTTCACTTGCCCAAAGTTTGTGACAAAGATGTTTGGTTGATCCTGTTCTATCTGGCAAAATTAAGCATTTTTTTTAACTCTTAATTACAGGGAGAAGAGCATCTACCCAGTGTGGACCAAAGGCACAACAATGTAACCGGGTTTGAGGAGCTGGGGTTGGATGAAATAGAACCTCTTAAGTATAGTACTGGGGCAGGGCAAGAATCTCTTTCCATGCAGGAGGTACCCTTGGATTTGACATATAATGCAGAGATGGAAGGGGCATATGGTTCCTCCGTCCAGTTTGAGTCGGAAGAAGTCATGTTAAATATGGCTGACAGACAGCAGCTTACAACCGCTTGTGTATGGTGCGGAGTGGAGTTCAACCATGATGCTGTTGATGCTGAAATACAACCAGATTCTGTTGGTTTTATGTGTCCAACCTGCAAGGCAAAAATCTCTGGGCAACTTAATGTATTGGACGGTGGCTCACCATTGAATTCCCATCGTATCTGATAGTGCCCTTTTGTAACCTGTCTGGGTATAAGCTTTCCATAATGTGGGGTAATTTCTATTTCCCTGGGATAGACTATATTTAGATTTGAGTTAGTTTCTATTGGTTTATTTATTTATTCTTTTAACATGAAATTTCTGTCCAACTTAACAGAAAAACGGTATTTTATTAGTTATCTACTAAACGATGAGAGTTGTGTGCGAACAATTGTAGAAAGTTCATTACTTATAAAAAAAAACAATTGTAGAAAGTTCACGTTTGCCCTTCTTTGTTAATGTGTCTCTGCACTGCTTTCATATGGGCCTTTGGCTGCTCGTGTAGCCTTGATAGAGTTTAAACTCCTACTAAAAGTACTATAGAACAGCACTTTCTATTGATTAATTATAGCTCGCCCCAATATGCGAAGGAAAGTCCTTTAATTTGAAATGCTTATCGGTTCTTTTTGTGGTAGAACTACAGACACTGTTGTTGATGCTAATTTTTGATTTTCTTATTTAATTTTTGCAGCAGAATGGTGGATGAGAAAGATGCTTATATTGGCTGTGATTAAAATATTAGTTATAGCAGCAAGATTAGGCTTTCTGTTTTGGATTATGCCTGTATGGTTTCCTAGTTGCTGGCAGTTCCAGGTGATGGTAGGTTTGATGAAGAGAAAGAACTGAAGGCCAGGTTTTACATATAGCTGTTGATGTAGTAGCTTTAATCTGTCTTTCCTCTTTTTTATTTTCCTGGTAAATAATGAACACCATCGTTTTATTGGGAAAAAAACACTAGCATCGATCTGTAAGCAAAAAGCTCATGGCTATAGGAGATGCCCGTGATGCTACAAGACTAGTTTCTTGAATGTCATTGAAAAATTTGCTTCTCAGTAACCCCAAGAGGTATAAAGATGTTTTCCAAATTCTTCTGCCTGCAGATAACTAATTCCAAAATCTATATCTACAATTTCATATATAGGACAAAAAACAGTTGCAAGTTCGTTGTAATGCATAATGGGCAAATTATAAGGGTATGGTTAGTGGCTACATCAGCGGGAATAAATATACAGAAAAATATCAGTGTCCAATGAAAATATTTCATATCTCTTAAACGGTGCCCAAATGTTTATAGCCTTGAATTTGATTGAATATATATTCATTTGGACAGCCTCGATCTATTTGCTAGCGCGCTGTGTTGGTTAAAGATGTGGAAAAGCATGGTTCTGGGATCTTCATGTCCACCCATTACTGACTGATAATAGGTGCAAAACTCTGATTTTCTTCCCGAATAAAGGTTAAAAACGACCTATTTTTCCTTTTCTTCCAAGTGATCGAAGGGATAAGGTGTCATAACATCAGTTACCTCACTCACATAAGAAGGGATATATCTAATATTCCTACACTGTTTTATCTTTTAGAGTACCACACTATATCTAGCTAAGAACTCAATCATTGATCTAGAGCTTAATTAAAGCTAGCATATATACATGCATATGGATTCTATAAAACCAAAGGGATGCTTCATCATCAGGTTCAATGATTCCATCAAAACTCTGCAGCTAGCTAAGTATGCTTAATTGAGAGTAATACTAGGATGAGCGATCTCTTGTAATGTATAATGGTGGGAATCTAACGAAATGTATAGAAATGAATGTTCGACAGTAAAATCTCGAATATGGGAAAGGACTCAAAATAAAAATCCAAGACCCAAATTATTTTCATCATAACTTTTGGTTAACCAATATGTGAAGAAGAATGGAGAAGAACATGTACAATAGAGCAAAAAGCTGTTAAGGGGATTCCTAATTCTTTGATCAGCCGCTGAATAAAGGGTTAGGCATCAAGTTCTTGCTTTGTAAGAAGGGAGAGAATAGAGGGAAAAAGGGAAAAAGAACAAGTGTTTAATTACATATATATATATATAGAGAGAGAGAGAGAGAGAGAGGGAGGGAGTTCATCAGCTTCAGAGTCCTTCATGTACATAGTTATATATTGAATTCCGGCCCGGAAATAGTACACACTAAATGGAAGGAACAGCTACATGCACTGAGTGCAAGAAAGTTTATCGAATGCCAAAGCTCTCGGAAACAATTCATTGCACAGAATGCAATGCGGTTACAAGAATAAGCAGATCGTCAAGTGACCCCGGCCTAGGACGTCATTTCATAGAGTCAGTACTAAAGCTCAGGTTTCTGCCATCTAGAAAGTCTGGTAAAGATAATCAGGTACAGAAGGATAAGCAGCAATCAAGCAGTAGTTCTTGTAGTGACACTGCATTAAGCCCAAGTACTACTGGCGAATCTTCTTCCCTAGATATTAAGCCATCTCCTGCAGTACCTACTACTTCTGCAGAGGTCATATCCGGAAGGAAGCGAGCACTTCTTTGTGGAGTCACTTACCGGAACAAGAATTACAGCCTCAGCGGAACTATCAATGATGTGAGAAGCATAAAAAACTTGTTGATTCAGCGCTTTGGTTATCCTGAGGAGTGTATTCGCGTCCTCACAGGTAATACTTTATCATTCTTAATCTGCAGTTTCGTGGTCTTAAATATTTGAAAAAGAGTAATCATGTTAGTCTTCTTTCCAAATCCCATATCTCCGATCATATATGCATAGTAATGCATTACATTTCAAGTGGCTTCTATATCAACCACTTGAATTAATGTCTCGTATCACCATATGTGACTAGAGATAGATAGATTTCGATCGGAACCGACAAAAGCAGTACCATATATATATATATATAAATATATAACAAAACAGGATCCTCCAGACAATTAAGCTTTTAGAAGATGAAGTGCTTATAACAAAATATTATATAAGTTCGAAGGATCTACATGATCAGTTTCGTGCATGTAGGATTAGATTAATTATATGAAGTTTGGGTTTGTTCCAGTACCGCTGGAAAAACAGAAATGATGATGATATTCCTTGTATTAGCTAGACAGATCAGGAGCAAAAAACAAAAGATCCGGAATCTGCGATCTGGTTATACGTAGCTAGGTTGTAAAAAAGTAACCTTATTCGTCTGCCTAGCTAAATGATAACTTGTTGGTCGGCCATGTTTTTAAAAAGTAGTGTTCAATGTTGAAACTCACATAACACTCTTGGTCAAAAGATTATAATACAATTTATATGCATGCATGCAGAAGAAGAGAACGGAAATGATTTAACTACTACTCCAACGAAGAAGAATATAGAAGACTCCTTAAAATGGCTTGTGGATGGTTCAGAGTCTGGAGACTCATTGGTGTTCTTCTTCTCTGGACATGGCTTACGACAACCTGATTTCAAAGACGATGAGCTTGATGGGTTTGATGAAACTATCTGTCCGGTTGATTTTATAGAACAAGGTATGATCGTAGACAACGACATAAATTCCACCATTGTACGTCCGCTCAAGGAGGGTGTTACGCTTCATGCAATTGTGGATGCTTGTCATAGTGGAACCGTACTGGATTTGGAGTACATATACGACCTACAAAAGTACGTACGTACGTACGTGCATGAGTACTATGTGATTTATTATTTTGTGTATTAATTCTCTTGATATTATATATATATATATATGCTGGTAATTCTAAACTTGAAATTCTCTATACAAATATATATATATATATAAAATTAATGACGTTAAATTCTCACTTGAGAGTTGCAGTAAGGTTTGGAGAGACAACAAACCTCCATCAAAAGCAGCAAAAGGTACAAGCGGAGGATTGGCAATTTGTCTGAGTGCTTGTGGAGATGATCAGATGGCTTCCGACACCAATGTAAGTGAATTGATTTCTTTCTTCAACGGAAAATGCTAGTTTTACCGCTAGTTTCACCGCTAGATTTTACCGTTGTGTTTTATTTATTTATTTTTTATTTTTACTTAATGATTAAGTAAATGTTTTTTAATAATATTCTGATTTTTTTATTTTTTTAAAAATATTTAAATGTATTAAAAAAATACATGTAAATAAATACAAAAAAAAAATCTAAACCATTGGCGGGAGTCCAGTGAGAGCTCCCAACGGTGTGTGTAGCACCGCCCTTCTTCAATAATCCTGCATTCTGTTCACCTAATTTATATTCGGACCTATTGTACTGATCATGCAAACATGTATGATAAAATCAAAGAGAAATGCTTTAGCTACAACGAAATCTCATATGTAAAAATAAATTATCTATAAACTTATTTGACTTGATGTGTTACGTTAGATTATAAAACTACTTTTATTGTAAATTAGATTTAACGTATCACATATATGAAATAATGTCAATTTATAAATTTATTTTTATTGGATATCTTCTATCACAAGTAAGATATATATCATGCAAATGAAATTGGTTGATCTTATTAAATGTTTTACAGAATTTTTCTCTTGAAATCGTGCTTGTCGTTCTGCTTTTATATATGTTATTATTCCTCTAGATCTGTTACGACGTCACTAGATCACATGCATAAACCTTCTAATCATAATTAATTTGCCATTACCATACATACATACATACATACATACATATATATATATGTATATATCTCTCTCATGTGCAGGCTTTGTCCAAAAAGAAGGAAATGAGTGGAGCAATGACCGCTATTTTGATCCAAATGGTCGAGAAGGATCCTGAAATAACATACGAAGTTCTACTCAACAAAATGCATGACTTTATCCAACAGTTTAACAATAAAAGATTCCTCATCAATAATAAGTTCTTACAGAGACTTTTTCGTCGCAGAAAAATACAGGTAATAATTAGCTGATCATCATCCCTAGCTAGCTCTTACACACACACACACATATATGGTCACAAATGCCCCCAATTTTCTAAATCTTTTTAGGGCATGTTTCAATTTCCTTGTGCTGATCATTAATAATAGTTGTATTTTCACTTTCTATTTGAAAATTTTATGTTACGACTAAAATTTGGAGTACTGGAACTAACGATCGACCCCGCAACGGAGGCTTAAACCCTATAAATATATCTTTATATGTATATTATATATTCACAATTTTAAATAACTTTCACAATTTGTTTCAAATAGATGAAATATTTGAAATAGAGAAGATTAAATATTTGTGAATTCATAATTTTTATATATATTATATATTCATTCCAGCAGCTGTAGTACGTGTTTCTTAATGCATTTGGAATCATGTATGGGGTGCATGCAGGAACCTCTGCTATCATCGTCTCAGGAATTCGAGGTTTCCTCGAGGAAATTTTTGCGGTAAATCATGTACGTATATATGCCATGATCATTAAGATTTGGGTACCCAAAAAAAAGAGGAGTATATGCATGACGTCATTGCAACATGCTCCGTCTAACCACGTACAGACTGGTACTGCAAGCTTTTCATCAAAATATCGATCATAGATGTCGCTTGTAATTTGTCACAGTGCGCATGCAGTGGGAATAATTGTACCTTTTACACCCAGTTTTTGTGTGAAGAATGAGGATTATCTATATATAAAGAATCAAAATAAGCCGTGTATAATTATTAATTGGTTAGTGTGGAATATTTGTATGTTAATATAAAAAGAATATATTGATATAATATTCTTAATAATTAGATTTTGCAAAATAAAAGATGATGTCTAATGGGATCACAATCATACTAATACTAATGCATTGGATTTGAATCCCATCTAAATATTTCAACGGTTAAGCTAGCATACTTTACGAGAGTTGTAGTAGTACTAGAATGTGTATGAAATTAGTACCAGAGTTTAAACTGATAGAAATAGTTAGATTTTATTATTTATTTTATATTATAACACTTTCTTATGCGTAGGCTAGTCTCTCAATTAATGAATAAATCTAATATGTGAAATATTTAATTAAATGGGTAGAGTGTAGAGTTAGAATTTGAACTCATGACCTATGCTCTCATATTACGTGAAATTATGATCATTTGTCCTAAAAATTTAAATTGATAGAAAAATATAGATTTTATTATTTGTATTATATTATAATAATAATGTGATTTCTTGTGAATTTCCCATGTTGTATCGATCTGATCACTTTTTAAAAATAAAGGGGATGCTTAGACGGTAAAATCTTGAATATATAATGCCAAAGAGACAGAAAATAAAAATCTAAAACCAAAATAATTTTCAGTGCAATATTTTTTGGTAAATTTTGTGAGACTTTTTGTTCACCCTACACGTGAAGAAGAATCAGAGGAGAGTACCACTGAATAAAGGGTTAGGGCATCAGATTCTTGCTTTAAAAAAAAGGAGAGAATAAAGGCGAAAAAGAAAAAAATGTCCTTTGTATGAAATATGTCTATGCATGTGCAATGCTTTCATACGGCTTTATCCTGTAGCCAGCTCGCTAGAATTACTTTAAACTCCGACTAAAACTATAAGAGGGCACTTTCTAATGTTATGATGATCAATAATCTTTTTGTGGTAGAACTACAAACCCGCTTGTTGTTGATGCTCATTAATGCTGTATTTTTTATTCAATTTTTTGGCAGCAGAATGGTGGATGATCAGGAAGATCATGCTTATATTGGCCCTCTGATTAAAATATTAGCTATAGCAGCAAGCTAGGCAATATTAGGAGTTCTGGGACGTTGGGTTATGTGATCTGTATCGTTTCGGCCTGGTTGCTGGCCGTTAACTCTTTTGTCGTAGGTTTGATGAAGAAGAGGACGTACTGAAGGTCAGAGTACTCCATATATATAGCTGATGTAGCGTGCACTTGTCTTTCCTTTACTTTGCTAAAAGATGAAATATATTGCTTCCTAATTAAGGTGAAAAACACAAGCATTTGTAAGCAAAAAGCTCGTGATGGCCAGCTACAGCTAGGAGATGCCCGTGATGCTACGTACAAGGCTAGTCTTCTTGACTGTCATCGAAGGATTTGATTCTCAGTAACCCCAACAAGTATAAAGATGTACGTTCTGCAAATTCCATGCATCTCCAGATTACTCAAGACCAAAACTCGAGTGCACAATTTCAAGGGACAAAATTAAATAGTTCCAAGTAATTAATTAATTCGTTGCCATATGCATGGGTAAATAAGGGTATGTATAGTTAGTGCATGGCTACATGCATCAGTACTAGATCAAACAAATTAAATTTGCCGAAAGTTCTCAGTGTCCATTGCAAATGTTTCAAATTCCTTAAACGGTTCCCATTGCAAATGCTAACATAGCCTCGCATTTGATTGAATTATATTTTTGGACAGCCAGCTTTGCATTTGCTAGGGTACGTGCATGCTAGTTAAAGTTGTGGGAAAGCAGGTTCTGGGAATCGTGAAACTTTTCCACCCACTACTGATTGATGGGTGCAGCTCTCTGATTTTCTTTCGAATATTATAGGTTAAACTTAAAGTTTCATTTTCTTCCAAGTGAAGGGAGGTGTATGTCATAATTGCATGTTCAGTGACATGCATGCATCACATAAGAAGGGATCTAATATTCCTCCACTGTTTTATCGATTAAAGTATCGCACTGTATCTAGGAACTCGATCATTCAAGAGGTTAAAGCTAGTCATATATATACATGCATATGGATTCTACAAAACAAAAGGTGATACTTCATCATGAGGTGCATGCGATTATGCTAGTACTAATGCATGCTTCGGATTCCGTCAAAATTGATCTATAGCTAAGCATGCTTGGTCGATAGTAGTATTAAGATGATTGATTTGTGGAGAAGTCCCCATGTTGCACCTCTCTCTCTCTCTGTTTTAAAGGGTGATGCTTGATAGTAGAAATGATCTAATGAAATGTGTAGAAATTAAGGTGTACTGTATCGTCAGTAAAATCTTAAATATTGCAAATTAAGGACAAAAAACCATCCAACAAGATTCAAAGAATTTTCACCATAACTTTTTGAACTATTTTTTGAGAGGCTTTTGTTTAGCCAATAAGCGAGGAAGAATCGAGAAGACCACATGCAAGAAAGCAAAAGGCAGCTAATTAAGCTGGTAATCCTTTTTGACCAGCCACTGAAATAAAACCCATGTGTTATGTTATTAGGGCATCAAGCTTTGTAAAAAAGGAGAGAATAATAAAGGGATCATAAAGGAAAAAGAGCGATAGACGTGTTTAATTGATGGTTAAGGAATATTGCACCGTTGGCTTTATTCGTTTTTCACAAGCCATAACTAAGAATTATAACATCGCGTTGTACTGCGGAAATTTTTCTGGAAAGAACGGAGTAGAGAGAACGTCTCGCTGTTGCCTTTACCATCTGTCTAGCTCGGAGGATCGGATCGAGATGCCTCCAAGGTACGTATTAACTTTGGGTTTTTGTTTTTTTTAGGCAAAGTTGTGGTTAGCTTTGTTCATTAGATCCTCCCATGATCTCTTACTTATCTCTATCTCCCTCAGTGTTGAGCAGGTACCGAATAAGCAGCAGCCAATTAGCAGCAGTACTAGTGCTAATACTACCCATGCAACCAGCCCGAGTACGGATACTTCTTTGAGAGATACTAAGACGCCATTTCCAGCAGAGGCACCGGCGGCCGGAAGGAAGCGAGCACTTCTTTGTGGGGTTACTAACAGTAACAGCGCCTACCCGGAGAATCGCCTCAAAGGATCTGTCAATGATGTGAAACGAATAAAAGAAATGTTGATTAAGCAGTTCGGTTATCCTGATAACGATGAGTGTATTCGCGTCCTCATAGGTAATTAATCGTTCTCCGGTCTCGTGATCTTAATATATATTTAAAACCTAAAAAAATGATTTTTTGATAATTTCATGTTACAAGCTGCTGGATCTAGCTTCATTTATCGTCAAGAGAAATTACATGAATGCATGGGAAAGCAACATTTTCTGTCAAAAACATATATAAATTAATATATGATAGTAGTCTTGGCGACGTCAAAAGATGACTACAGGGCTAGCTTTCACTTCAACATAGATCCACAACCTAGACATAGTATTAATCAACGCTTCCGACATGTAGGGATCTAGTTAGATTCCGGATCCTTTTTTTTTTTCAGAAAATAAAGTGAGAAAATCTTAAGTCCGGACTTAAGATCTAAATCAGTTTCGTGCAAGATTAGATTGATTAAATATTGTCTTAATATCAATAGTTGGGAACATTACAAGAAAGTTTAGTAGTTATTGTCACTTATTTTCTGCGAAAATGACTATTTCCTGTTAAAACGAATCGTTTTAATAGGAAATAGTCGATTCGTTTTAACAGGAAATAGTCATTTTCGTAGGAAATAAGTAGTAATGATAGTCTAATTTTCTTGTTGTGAAAAAAGAAATTTATGATATTCCTTGTCTTGGATTTATTCTATAAGCATGCATTTGAGTGATCCGAATAATTAAAAGATTATAATGATGCAGAAGATGATCAAGAGATCAATGGAAAAAAGCCAATTCCTCCAACGAAGAAGAATATAGAAGACTCCTTAAAATGGCTTGTGAAGGGTTCAAAGTCTGGAGACAAATTGGTGTTCTTCTTCTCCGGGCATTGCTGTCGTCCTCATGTTTCCGAAAACATGATGAACAAGCCCAATATTGGGTCTCCTCAAACTCATGATCATGTCCGTTTGGTTTGTACGGAAGGGGGTTTGATCTCAAATTACGACATAAATTCCATCATTGTACGGCCGCTCAAGGAGGGTGTCACACTTTATGCAATTGTGGATGCTTGTTTTAGTGGAAGCATTCTTGATTTAAAGTACAAATACGACCAACAAAGGTACGTATATATGTTATATATATATATGTATATATGTTGTTTTGTATAATTCTCTTGACATTGTTGGTTCTAAAATTAAATGTGGACTTTTGGTTTTGGTGTCTAAAAATCTTCCTTTTATATATGTTTTAACGTTAGGGATCATATAATTTATATAATTAAACACATATCTTCTTATCAATTTAAACATTTAAGATTAACAAAAAAATTACACATAGTATCACAGCAAAGGTTTTAAGGTCTGAAACTTGGCTATACACTTCAACTTATTTATTAAATATCCCACATGTTGGGTTCAGTACTTATATATTGAGAAGTCTAATAATCTATATGTGATGAGGTAGGGGGAGCTGAATGTTAAGAATATAATTCACATAATTAAATTTTGCTCTTCTCATCAGTTTAAACTTTTGGGACATGTGATTATTAAATCATATTATTATTATTATTAATCAACACATGTTTATTAAAGTATATTGTTTTTATTAACGATTTTAAGAGGATATTATAATATATATTGCGCGCTGCATTTTAATTTTTCTGAAGATTTGTGGGTCTTCTAATTAATTCCTTGCAAATAGGAAACATTTTCTTTCAGTGTATTAATTCTCTTGATATTATATATATATATATATATATATATGCTGGTAATTCTAAACTTGAAACTCTCTATAAAATATATATATATATATATAATTAATTAATGACGTTAAATTTTCACTTGAGAGTTGCAGTAAGGTTTGGAAAGACAATTACAAACCTCCACCAAAAGCAGAGAAAGGTACAAGCGGAGGATTCGCAATTTGTCTGAGTGCTACAGATAATCAGGAAACTGCCGAATCCAATGTACGTAAGAGAATTTCTTCCTTCAATATTAATCCATTTATATATATATATTATTACCATTAATTACAATATATATATATGTTTTATGTAATATATATGCAGGCTAACTCCGGCGGAAAAGAGATATTGGGAGCAATGACCTTTAATTTGACCGAAATGGTTAAACAGAATCCAAACGTGACATACGAAGATATACTCGAAAAAATGCAAGTGTTACATGATGAACGCTGTAAGAAAAAAGTTCCAAGGTCCGAGTCCAGGTTGCCCATCCGACGTGTTTACGCGGAAGGCAGAAAAATAGAGGTTAGGCTGCGTACTGATCCCTCTTATAATAATAAAAATTAATTAATATGGTCACAAATTACACCCCCGGCCCCAAAACCTCCTAATAATTTTTGTCGAGAATAATAGTAAATATTAGATTTTCAATTTCTTAATTAATAATTATATTTTATTGGGACAAAAATATTTAGTAGTAGTACTACTGGAACTAAATTTTTGAGAATAAATTTTTTTGTCTTTAATTTGTCTAAAAAAGTTGGTCTTAAAAGGATTTTTGTCGTCCCAAAAAATATTTTTTGAGATGAAATTTGTTATTTCCATTCAAAACTAGTGTTCGAATGGATTTTCTTTTTGGGATGGAAAAAAAATCATCTTTAATAATAGTCGTTCGAATGCAAAAAATACTGTTCAAATGATGGATTTTATTCAAATGGAAATATAAATATTGCTATAGAAACAATATTTCAAAATTCAACTCCAAACACTCAAATCACCAACCATTATAGATAAATTTGTGTGTGTGTGTGTATGGAATATATGTAATGATCATCATATACTTATAACTCTTTTACAACTTATTTTACAACAAATGAATTGTGTCACTTCATTAAAATAATTGCAATTTCATTTAACTACCGGCCTCCATTTGAAATAGAAATATTGTGAAATAGTTATACAAAAGAATCATAAGTACGTTTATCATTATATATATATATATTCTACGGGCTGCTGTGTTTCTTGATGTATTTGGAATGCATGGAATATTGCAGGTACCTGTGCTATCATCGTCTGATCGTAAACTCAAGGTTTCCTCACAGAAATTCTTGCTGTAGGGAGTGTATTTGCTTTCAGTACCGCTACGAGCGTGAAAGCATATATAGTTGCGGTGGTATGTAGGCATGCAAAAGTCCTGTGAATTTAAGTCATGATTGGGTTTGGATTTGCCTAATTTGCTTCTTTCTTTTCTTTTTGGTTTGTAATCTTAATGCACGCGTACCGATCGAACGATAAAATCTTTCTAATTTCTATGTTATTTTTTTCCTTTCTAATTATTTGGACTCAGCTAGCCTCTTTAATTATTTTGCAATTAGGTGTTGCCTGGTTGTTTAGTTTGTTGTAAGCTCATAGTTAGCTAAGAGCACCCCCATCCGGTTCCCCAAAGGACCATATTCCCCATAATTTGAGGTTTATTTTGGAGTTTTGATCAAAATACCCCCCACATCCGAATCCCTATTTTAGGGAAAAGGTTTAGGGAATAAACAGTAAGTCCCCATATTTGGGGACTCACTATTCATTCCCTAAATCATTTTTATCAATATTTTATTCTAATATATAAAATAAATAATTTTTCAATTATCTACACTTTCTCTCATACTCATATTTATTATAGTTTTAAATAATAATTTTAAAAATAATTTAATTAATTACGAAAATATAAAAAAATTAATTTTAAAAATATTATCATATTCACAAAAAAATAATTTAAATTTTTGTTTAAAATATTCACTAGAGTAATAGGGAAAAAAATAAGAAAAAATATTGAGTAGTTAAATTTGTAAATAGAAGTGAAAGAAAAAGTAATAAAAAAAGAATAGAAAAATATTATTTAATAGAATAGAGATATGGATGAGGAATGAGATGTAGGAGGCTTTTGAAAGATGAATAAAATTTAGGAAAAATTTTGAGGAAAGGTGATTTTGAGTTAAATTATAGGGATGAAGAAACAAAACCGGATGGGGATTATTGATCATCACCTCTTGCAATTAGTTAGATAAAATAAAAAATAAATATTATTTTATTATTATAAATAGATATATAGATATTCATGGACATGCAAGCTAATCTGGGATTAAATTTTAAGTGGAATAGACAAATTAATTGAAGGTAAAAAGTGACAAATTAATTTACCTAATATACATATATATATATATACTAGGTCAAAGTAACGTGCAAAGCACGTTTGCCTAGTTAGATCAAACAGTTATTTTACAAAATAGAGTTTTCTCAACTAAGGGTAATTGTCATACCAATGTTTCATTAGTTTTCAATGATAAACCAATTCCTTCAAACCCTGTTGCACTAAAAAAATTACCTAAAGCATGCTTGGATAGTTAAAACAAACTTTTTTATTGATGAGATTATAAAGAAGGTTTAGTTTGTTCGAAAATTGAGAAATTAGAACATAACAAGTTGTCTCCTACAACAATAATAAATTGTACCCAGCGCCTTCTTGAGGAGTTCCAGCTTGCATGGAGTGGTGGGCAAGCCAGTTTCTGACTTGCTGGCAAACAAGATTATACAGTTTATAGCTGTTCAAAACATCATAAATATAAAACTATTAAAATAAATAAATATAATATATTGAAAGGATGTGGCACGTAAGCCACCTTTAAGTCTCCTACAAGGAGACGTACTCTTTCAAGGCATATCTTTATTTTTAACAAAAGTCTAGTTTTAATCAATCAAAGCTCATTTGTTTTTTTAATACCTAGATTTTTTCAAACATTTTAAACCAATTTTTCATTAACGAAACACATATCTTTATTTTTAATAAAAACCTATTGCCTCCTCCTTAGACTGAACAGTCCAAAACGAAATTGCTATATCCCCTATTCAAAGAAAAGAAATGAATTTGCATATTCTGATGATCCAGAAAGATTTAACTCTTACAAAATTTCTAAAAAGCGGAATATTTATTATCGAACCAAATTCTCAACCAAAATAAATAGAAATAACAATCAAACATCTTAAACAAAAAAATGAATTAACTTCTTAAAAAAAATACAAACTAAAATAAATAGAAATGACAAACCTAAACATTTCAAACAAAAAAAATAAAAGCATCTGTTTTTTTTCAAAAAGTTGGAAATGAAAATCCAACAATATATAAACTGAATTAAACATATTAATAATAAAATCTAAAAATCCAAAAATAGGAATGAATAAAAAAATATGCATATCAAAACCGAGAAAAGAAACTGAAAGAGATGAACAAACCTCACAGCATCATCAACTGCAAATCAAAAAATGTAAATTCCCTGCAAGAAACAAACCAACAAATTAGATTAACTAAAGGCTAAAAAACGATGACAAAGAAACACAAAAACAATAAAGAATAAAAAAATAAAATAAAATCTCAAAACATCATTAACCCCAAACCATACCATGGAAACTACTTTTATGCTGTATTTTTTAAAAACGAAAGTATTATACAGAAATCTCCATTATCATAACCATTCTATCTTTAGTATAAAATAAAATAAGAAAAGCAAAACCTCAACATAATTTAATTCATTGCTATACTGTCATAGATACAAAAGCCATAAACTCATAATATAAGATGAACAACCAGAAGCCATCTTAAACCACATGCTAAAAAAAAAAAAAAATTAGAATCCTTATCCTGACATTTTCCAACCAAAAAGAAACAATTTTGAACGAAAAAGTAAAGAGGAAGAAGATAAAAATAATAGTTGAACCTCACTAATTGATTTCTATGATGCTTAATATATCAATTCACACAAGAGTTCCAAGAATATGATATAAAAGATACTAATAACCAGTTTTTCTATAAAATTCCAAACCAAGAAAATCTAACCTCAACAGAATTTAATCCATATATTGTTGAACTGTCACAAATACAAAAACCATAAACTCATAATATAAAATAAACAACCAGAAGCAATCTTAAACTCACATGCATAAAAAAAAAAAATTAGAATGCTTGTTTTATAATTTCCAGACAAACTGACAGGTATCAAAAGGAAAGAAATAAAAAGAAAAACAAATCCATAAGAAATAAATATGCTTATTGTATCAATTTACTAACGTATTTCAAGAACATGATATAAAGGATACCAACAACAAGATACGAAACCTAAAAGATAAAAAGAAAACTGATCTTTTATAACAAAGAAATAAAGGAAAATAGAAATATAAGATAAGATGAACCATAACCGATCCTAAAGCCACATGTACCAAAAAAAGGGTAGAATCCTTAAGAAGAAACAAATTCTACAAACTTTCCAACCAAAAAATTTGAACCTCAACATAATTTAACCCAAGAAGTCATCTTAAAACCATAGGGAGAAAAAACCAGAAGAAATAAATCTAAGAGCATGCACAACAAACCTGGAAACGCCAAACAAACCAACAGAAACCAAAATATAAATCTGACAGATTTGTCTCGGATGCAAAGAATAGTAGTAAAAAAAAATCAATCTAAAAATAACATTGATTCCCACGCTCTTTAAAACTTGTTATTATTAACACTGATTCCCATCATCAAACTACAGTGCCACAGCCTTAAACATTCCAAACACTCCCCATTATCAAAATAGCCTGAAATCATTGCATTCCAGGAAATGCTATCATTTCTCGGCATTCTATCAAACACCAACCATGCATTTATAATGTTGCCACAATTTACATACAGAGTGAAAAGGAAACAAAAATTAGGACTGAGCCTTCGGATTAAAATCCTACATGGCTACTTTGATCAAAGCCCAAACCTAATACAATATATCAGAAAGTGGGAAATAATAGGATATACTTGAGATTTCCAATTCGATTCTGCATCATTCTTTTGTCGACTGAGCATTGAATTATCCTAAAGAAACGTCAACCAAAAGAATTAATAGAAGAATCGATTTTTTTTCTTAATAGAAAGAAAGAAAGATAATAAAAGAGAGAACCTGAATCTTGAGAGGAGCAAGAGAAACCAGGGGGGTCGGGAATGTCACGAGAAGAAGGAGAGGTGGAATTGTCAGTGAAGTCAAAGGCCAATCTTCAACCCCCAACCATCACACCCTTACCCTTCTCCATTCCTTATATGATTTTCACCAATCGATCTCTCACGGGGAATGAGGCTTGGAGTTAATCTAACCCTAACCCTCATCTCAATCCCAACTCCCAATCTGTGACGCCCCCAACTCCCACGTACGACCACGGGGAAAATCGAGACGTCGGGACGATGACAACACGGTCACACATCCCATCGCCAAGTGCCAAAAGTGTGTGCACAAGCAATGTGTACAAATAAAAACACGCAGCGGATTAATAAAGTCATATAATTAAGTACCATAATTTTTTTGTTTAACTACAAAACAATTTAAAATAAGCGTAAATAAAATATTACATATTCAACATCGTCTCAAATCCAAATACATACTAATAAAAACATCGACAAATATAACACATTTAAAAACCATCCAGCTACTCCTCCGATGGAGCCGCCTCCCCGGGCTCAGCCTCCTCCTCCTCCAAAACTGCATCAAAATCTACAGTACCAAAAATGGTGCCGCAGGTAAGTAAATCCAAACAACGCAAGATAAAAACGTATTACAACCAAAACAATATGCATGAAGTATGCCCAATGCACATGTCCCAAAAACCATATTTTTCCACACATGCCAAAATCTCATTTTTGGCCCAAAAACATTTTCCTTTAAAACCAGTCCTCGCCATTATCCCAGATAATGGCCTGAATCAATAAACCACCATTTTCCCAGAAAATGGATCTCAAAGCCTCAACACATCCTCGCCATTTTTCCAGAAAATGGCCCGCATCCGAAAACCATAAAACCAATCCAATTATGCATGCACCATGATCTCCCCTAGGGATCATCCGCACACTCTGGCTCTGTGTCACATCACAGGTAACGACCCTGAAACGTCGGAGGCTCTTGATCAGTTCAAGTAGTTATATATTATATGTAAGAGAGAGAGAGAATTAAACAAATAATTGGATGATCACATGAATCATGAATTCATGCTGATCAGTTTATATATTTTGAGATCATCATATACTTATAACTCTTTTACAACTTATTTTACAACAAATGAATTGTGTCACTTCATTAAAATAATTATAATTTCATTTAACTACCGGCCGGCCTCCATTAGAAATAGAAATATTGTAAAATAGTTATACAAAAGAATCATAAGTTTATCATTTTATATATATATATATATATATATATATATATTCCACGGGCTAGCTGTTGATGTATTTGGAATGCATGGATTGCAGGTACCTCTGCTATCATCGTCTCGTGAATTCGAGGTTTCCTCAATGAAATTCTTGCTGTAGGGAGTACTGTATTTGCCTTCAGTACTACCGCAACCAGCGTGGAAGCATATATATATATATATATATATATAGTTGCGGTGGTACTACTGTAGGCATGCAAAAGTCCTGTTAATTTAAGTCATGATTGGATTTGGATTTGCCTAATTTGCTTCTTTCTTTTCTTTTTGGTTTGTAATCTTTATGCACGCGTACCGATCGAACGATAAAATCTTTCTAATTTCTATGTTATTTTTTTCCTTTCTACTTATTTGGACTCAGCTAGCCTCTTTAATTATTTTGCAATTAGGTGTTGCCTGATTGTTTAGTTTGTTGTAAGCTCATAGCTAGCTAAGCAGGTTATTGATCATCACCTCTTGCAATATTTAGTTAGATAAATTAATTAAAGGTAAAAAGTGACAAATTAAATTACCTAATGTGTGTGTATATATATATATATATGTTGGAGAATCCAATATTGCTAATATTGCTTGTTTCATTAATTAAGGCACGTACAATATTTGGATTAAGTACTGTACCCTTGATCTTAGAAAAGAAAAAATTAGAGCGACGGCAAGTACGTTGTACTGTTAATAAATTGGTCGTTAAGGAATATAATTAATTGTACCATTGGATTTATTGATTTTTCACAATATGCCATTATAAGATCATAATTACATGATGATCGCAATATTTTACTAATTAGGAATCGAACTTTTTTCTGAAAAAATTAAAGAAAAAACAAAGAAAATGAGAGGAGAGAACAGCTCATGATGCAGTACCATATATATATATATATATATAGTTAGTGGTAATTTTTGTGAGACTTTTGGTTCTACCAAATTTAAATACCGCGTGATCGAAGAAGAATAAGATCGAAAGGAGACCAGTACTGAATAAATAAAGGACGACGGCTAGGCATCAAGTTCTTGCTTTGTAAAATGGAGAGAATAAAGGGAAAAGAGAAAAAGGAGCCACGACGACATGCATATTGCTATTGTTTAATTGGTCGTTTAGGAATATTGCACCTTTGGCTTTATTGATTTTCCACAAGCCATAAGATCATAACATCGTCACATTTCATTAAGTGATTTTATTTTTATTTTTTTTCCTGAAGAAGGAAAACGAAAAAGAAAAGGAGATCAAGATCGACCCGGAACTCGCTGCTGCATTTACCATATGCATGATTATGTCTCGGCCGTGGAGATCATGACTGCAAGCTGGTGGGTACGTATCATATATCTTCGTTTGTGGATGAAATACTCAGTACTAATATTCCACTTCTCCTACTTAATTTTCTTCACACCTTGCAATTTGAGCATGCATGCAAATAAATAGCTAGCTAATTTTGGTGTTCTGGTGTTTTGAAGGGTGCCATGCATGCAGATAATCGACATTAATTTTACAAAAGTATAGAATCTGCAGTAGGCCGATTATAATGTGTTAAAATTCTATGCCCCCCAAAAAGAAATTTTAATATAATAAGCCAAATTAAGGGCAAAAAGTGACTACTCCATGATCAACCACTACTGCCACGTACAGATCAGCTCTTCTCCATGTATTTTACCAGTAAATTCAACGAAGGATCTCGATCTATATATATACACACATATATATAGCTCATCAGCTTCGGAATCCTTCATGTACATAGTTATATATTGCATTCCGGCCCGGAAATAGTGCACACCAAATGGAAAGAACAGTCACATGCAATAGGTGCAATAAACAGTATTCATTGCCCAAGCACTCGGAAAGTAGTAGTATTCGTTGCAGAGAATGCACTAATGCCGTTACAAGAATAAGCACATCGTCAAGTGGCTGCAGCTGCCTAGGATGGCATTTCATACAGAAGAATAAGCAGAAATCAAGCAGTAATGATACAAGTACTTCAGCCAACCAAAGTTATTCTTCTTCGCTTGATATTAAGCCATCTCCTTCAGTTTCTTCTGCAGTGGCACCCCGCGGATCAAGGCCGAAGCGAGCACTTCTTTGTGGGGTTACTCACCGGAATAAGACATACAGCCTCAGTGGAACTATTAATGATGTGAGAAACATGAAAAATTTGTTGATTCAACACTTCGGTTTTCCTCGGGAGTGTATTCGCATCCTCACCGGTATTTTATATATATGATCTTCATCCTGTCTCGTGATCCTAATAATTTAATTTTTTTTCTTTCTAAAACCATATATACACAGAACGCATAAGTACTCGTCACTTGGTGAAAATTGACTATATTAATAAAACAATTGTAATTATGCAGAAGAAGATGAAGGAAGTGATTTTACTCCAACTAAGAAGAATATAGAAGACTCCTTAAAATGGCTTGTGGATGGTTCAGAGTCTGGACATTTACTGGTGTTCTACTACTCTGGACATGGCTTACGACAGCCTGATTTCACAAACGAAGAGCTCGATGGGTTTGATGAAACCATCTGTCCGGTTGACTTTATGCAAGAGGGGATGATCCTTGAAAACGAGATACATTCCACCCTAGTTCGGCCGCTCAAGGAGGGTGTCACACTTCATGCAATTGTCGATGCTTGTCATAGTGGAACCATTCTTGATCTAGACTACATATACGACCTACAGAGGTGAGTATATATGCCCGCGATTTGTATTCTAAAACTGATCTTATATGTGTGTGTGTGTGTGCGTGTGTATACATACTATATATACAATTATTATGAATGAAATTTTTTCAAGGATTTATGAGGTACTCGATGAGGATACCCTTTTTGGGATGAATTTTTACTTATTTTTTTCATTTGAGATTCCACATGCAGTACCAGGATACCCTAGAAACATGGATTATGTAATTAATTAGTGATTAAATATATAACGCGGATATTTGGAAATAATATATAGAATTCGAAGAAATAATATTTTAAAAGTAATAGACTTGTTGCAGGAAGGACTGGAAAAACAACAGACCTCCATCAGATTTAGCAGATCACAAAAGTAGTACAAGCGGTGGATTGGCAATTTGTCTGAGTGCTTGTGGAGATGATCAGATGACTTCCGATACCAATGTAAGAGATCAATTTCTTTGCTCAAGAATTTATTCTCATGACTTTCCAGCAAGATCAAGTAAATGGAATTATTTCGTTAGTTCTGCCGTGTCGACGAAGCTTAATTATTTAACCACTTATATATATTTTATATATATATATATATTACGTACCATGCTGCATATGCAGGCTTTCTCCAAAAAGGAAATGAATGGTGCAATGACCTCTATTTTGCTCCAAATGGTTGAGAAGGATTATGAAATAACATACGAAGTTCTACTCAACAAAATGCACGACTTTATTGAACAAGTTAATAATAAAAGCGTGATCCTCAATTCGAGGTTCTTACAGAGAATTTTTCATCGCAAAAAATTAGAGGTTAGTTGATCATCCCTCTTAATTTTTTTTATTTTTTTTCAATGCAAGATACTTCATTACATAAATAGAGGAACAGCAGTTCAAAACATATTACATAAATAGAGGATCATCCCTCTTAATTTGTGTAAATCTCCTATTATTCTTGGGGATGTTTCTATTTCCTATTCCGGATCAATAATAGTCAGATTTTCAATTTTTATTTAGAAAGTACTATATGTTACGACCAAATATGGAGTGGAAGTAATTAACAACCCAGTGACGGATCGGAGGCTCACTCCAAAAAAATAATTATAGGAGAAGGAAAAAAGGAAAGAAAAATAGGGTTATTAGATGATCCCAATGAATTCGTTCTCAGTATATATAATATTAATAATATATATAGTTATAAGAATTAAAAAAAATACCAAATTAAGAATTAAATCACCAACGTATATCTATTATATTATAATAAGTGACTATCTAACTGTAAATAATAATTTTCATTATTTTTCCATTAACTTTTATTACTTTTCCGTTAAGTCATATTTTACTAAAAGGCCTTTAAGACTTTTGATCATTTAATTTGATATGTAACTCCCTTATAGAATTTAATGAAAGATTATGTTTTGCTAAAAGACCCTTAATAGCCCCACGGTGCACATAAATTGACACCTCGATCTTTTTCATATCTTTTTTATTCTAACAGTGTACTCATTTTCCTTTCTTTTTGTTTCAATTTTTCTAAATAAAAAAATTAAAATGACTTATTTACTCTTTAGAACATAAACATTTTAGAGTATTCTCATTGTTAAATTCAACTTTAAGTATATTTAACTAATAAAATACTTAAAAAATCAATATATGTAATATTAATTATTAATTTAATTAGAATATAATCATTATTAATATTAATATTTAATATTATTAATTTGATTATAATATAATTACTATTAATATTTTAATTAGTAGAACTATAAAATGTGATAAAAATAAAAATTATTAAATTAATAATATTTTATTATTATATAGAGAGTAAATAGATAATCTAATTATATGGATGCAGGCCAATACTCATACTTTGTTAAAGTTTAGATTTCTTTTCTATCTTGATTTTTTACTTTTCTTTAACTTTGTATTTTCTTTTTCTAGACAAATAAGCTACTAACTTTTTCACCTTTTTTTTTAAATCATTATGTCAGATGCACCCTAGGGTTAACGCACCCGGGGCTGTTCCCTACATATATATATATATATATATATATATATGGATCGATATTTATGGTACTGCATCATTAATATTCGCATGGCGATCACAGTACCTTTTCTATACATATAGGTGAAATGCACACACATGCACTGCCAGACGTGTTTCTTAATGCATATTGGCCTGATTGCATGGAGTGCAGGATCCTCAGCTATCATCGTCTCAGAAATTCGAGGTTTCCTTAAAGAAGTTTTTGCAGTAGACCATACATGCATGGGAGTTTGCCGTCGACATTGCAACCGTCAAAGTAAACACAGTTAAGGAATATATATATAGCTGTACCTTTTGCCAGTTTTTGTCATGTGCAGAATGAGGAATATATAAATAATCAAAATAAGCCGTTTATAATTATTAATTAGTACTCTACCTGGTGTGGAATACTTCCTGGCCTGCACTATATATATGTAATATTTGTTATGGTTCTTCAATAAATCTTAAATATGCAACATTTCGTTGTAATAAATACGATCCTCGACTCGTCGTTATATTTCCCAATATATATGTGTGCGCGCGCGCGCGTGCGTGTCGAATAGACAGCCATGCACTTAGGAATAAGGCTCATTAATTTGCTTTTGAATGGTCCCAGCTTGAAACTCAGGCGCTGATAAGATAAGGATGGCCGGCCTGCTTGCAATATATAGTTTTTACCCTTGAGCACTTTTTTCTCATGTTATAGCCTTGAAATTAAGGAAGATTTTGTCCAGCTACTATATATCTACCCTTCTTCTCTCTCACTCTGATCTGATCTCACCTTTAATTTGTGCATGAATTCATGGGCAAGGCCATTTCTGATTTCTTCGTTTTAGATGATCAAATCAGCCAAGCCAAGGCCGGCTGGATTCACGAGGAAATCAACACGAAGATCATAAAACTCTGAAGTCTGATCTCACCTTTAACGTTGATACACAGAAACTTGTAATTAACATAATATTGTGAGACGCCGCATATTTGGCAACACCCCAATATTGAAGAGTAATGAATGGAATCTATTAATTGGCTTTGAAAATGGGTAAAGAAACACCATTTTTTCCACGAATACTAATGTATATTTTCAATTTGGAATTATTGGGTCTAGTGGGAACTGTACTCAAAATCATCATCAGATTTTGATTTTCATTCTGTAACTATTCCTGATCATCAAAGGCTAGCCTTCTACGTATTAACATACATATTGCACTGTTCACTGTGGGACATTGAATATATATATAAATACATATTCCTGATCATCTGATAGATCGAAGATATAAATTACAGCCTAGTAATAACATAGTCCTGCTCAATTTAATTACCAGAAATTAAAAAAAATAAAAAATACTAGGCAAATTAACAATATAATGTATATATTATATAAATATATATATATATGTATGGGGCCTTTTACTTTATGCCGTTGCATTCATTGGAGGACAAGGAGCCTTCGAGAAGCATTGCACCAACGAGTATAGGAGGCATGGAGGTTTGGCCAGTCGGAGGAGGGGCAATGCGTGAAGTGGTGGAGCCACAAAGAGAAAACCTGCTCCTGCTCCTGCTGATCCAAAAGCTCTATGGTCTCCTCCAATACAATCTCCAGTTCGGCTCTTTCGCGGATGCTCAGAACAGGGACATCCGTGCCATTGCTTGCTCTGCATAGCAGTGGTAGCCACGACATCAGCATCATCATCTTTGTCTGCCTTTGCTGCTCTTTCTTGACTTCTTCAGTTTCGTCCACTCCCAGATCTTTGACTTGCTGAAACAAGAATGCTGCAGCCAAGTAAATATCTTGGTTATTTGATAGAAAGATATAAGGAAGGATGCTAGAGAGATCAGACGTAACACTAATATTATTGGATCACGAGAAGTCGTTCTATCCCAAAACATTAAAACTAATTATAATACAAAAGAGATAAAAACAAGTTTAATTGATATCTATCACCTCAAAATAAGTGGTATTCTTCACAAGTTCTCGTTTGTCAAAATTATGGCCAAACTATTTATCATGATAAACGACGACTTTGTCAAGAAAATGGAATAAATCTTTTAGAAGAACCAGCATCGATCTGTTTTCAACTTTTGATTTGGTTGACAATGATAATATTCGACTCAAACCAGCTGAATGCATCTACTGACTCGGCAAGAAAGATTGAGACCGAATTAAGAGTAAAAAGAGAAATGTTTTAGCCACAAAAAATCTTATAGAAGTAAGGATCCGGCTAGCACAAAATTTTTTGTTTTTTGTTTTTTTTGCATTTTCTTTTAAAGATTTCTTAACATCCTTGATCATTAAGGAAAAAAAATACACAATTTCACTAATAGTCACTTTCTTAATTATTAAGCAAAAATAAATAAATAAATAAATAAATAAAATAAAATGCATGAGTTGTAAGATTGAGGGGGTGGGTTCATTTAGCATTTTACTAAAAGTAAACTCACAAACTGATCTAATTTTATGTGATATGTTATATTGTAAAGTTACAATTTTTATAAAATAGATCTATTGTATAATATAAGAATATATCAATTTGTAATTTTACTTATGTTGATTTGTTATTCTATTTGTTATTTTATTTTATGAATGTAGCACTTCTCGTATATTAATATACAAAATTACAAACATGCCAGTTTTTTTAATATATTTTTTTAACGAGCCGCATTAAATTCACTTGCATGCAACTTTTTCTAGCAGAAGTTTCAAATTTCTAATAATAATCTTGTGCGGCCGAGAAAGTCCAGTAAAGATGGCTGTCAGCTAGCTACTCCATTCAAAGTACTTGAAGTCACAGTCCCAACTAATTATTAGAAGGATAATGCTTAGTTGCCCGATGATGGTGCATTGTTTTCCAAGCTTTATGACAACACTAGGTTCCTGATCATAAAAGTACTGTTGAATAGTCTCGTGAGGTCTATAAAATAGAGCAATGTTATTCAACATTTCAACTCTTATTATCTTCTCATCATCCCATGATGTTGCATTAGATAATTAGAGATTATTTATTATATTTCACTTGTGAACCTATCATCTAATGCCACATCATGGGATGATAAATAGATTTTTTCAAAGGCTCAGGCAATTTCGCAAATCAACATTGTGATTGGCATTCTTCCTTCATAAATAAGCTGGT
This sequence comes from Carya cathayensis, assembly GCA_011037825.1. Taxonomy (NCBI): domain Eukaryota; kingdom Viridiplantae; phylum Streptophyta; class Magnoliopsida; order Fagales; family Juglandaceae; genus Carya; species Carya cathayensis. The sequence goes on from QGSO01000628.1 coordinate 159,242, forward strand.
TTCTAATACAATGTAAAGCTAGAATGGAGGGGGTTGGTCAAACTAGAGAACAAGTGTGCTACAAGATCAAGAATTTCTTAGATCAACTCATGAACACTAAAATGAACAAACCCTTCACCAAATGCTCTGATGGGCATTCTTCCTTCATAAATAAGCTGGTTTCTAATACAATGTAAAGCTAGAATGGAGGGGGTTGGTCAAACTAGAGAACAAGTGTGCTACAAGATCAAGAATTTCTTAGATCAACTCATGAACACTAAAATGAACAAACCCTTCACCAAATGCTCTGATGGGGTGACCTTACAACAACTCAGGTTAAAGAATATGCACGTCCAGACAAAGACAATGCAGATCTTGAAGTGGATTCGCCCGGCTCAGGAATGTGTGAAACTTAACGTGGATGGCAGCATCCTTGGTAATCCTGGTCGAAGTGGAGGTGGAGGGATTCTTTGGGATGAGTATGGTCATATGATTTTCTCCTTTGTCCGGTTTTATGGCATTAATTCTAACAATCTTGCTGAGATAAGAGCCTTAACTGATGGTCTTAGTTTATGTGTGAAAATGAATATTAAGCAAATTGAGGTGGAAATGGATTCTAAGCTAGTGGTTAACTGCTGGGAGAAAGGTGGGCAAGTTCCTTGGCAGAGTAAGAGATATTGGACAGATGCTACAGAGATGGCTTGTTCCATGGTGATACGTCTTTACCATTCGTTTCGGGAAACGAACCATGTAACAGACAAATTACCTAAATTGGGCACTGAGATACAGATCTATTATTCAATGCGAGAGACAATCTTCCAAAAGCCATTAGAGGAGCTATTCGGATGGACCAAGCAGGTTTACAAGTCATATGACATCGATAACAATTATGTTACCATTTTGTCTTCTTTTGATTGCTAGTTTATCTGTTAAGTATGCCCTTTTCTGATTCGGTGTATTATGGCTAGCGTTTTTCTTTTAATTGTGTTTTTTAATACATTTCATTTTGATAACTAGTTCTTGGATTTTAGACTTATATGTAATCCCAGGTATCCAACTGTAATCATAATTTTCCTCTACTATAAGTGAGGCCATTCAATACAATTGAGGTTCCGTTCTCTTTCTAAAAAAAGATTTTTTCTAAGACAAATGCTTTGATATCAGTTTTAATTTTTTTTTCTGCTAAATTAATTAAGTTCTTCTACTAATTATCCATACACCACATACTTGCTAAAAGAAAAAATATATAAAAAAAAAAAAAAAAGTATATAATGTAAGGATGATGAAGTAGAATTTTTTAAGACAAATTCCAATATATGGTGGCATCTAATTAGGAATTAGAAGATGACAATTACCAATCAAACATCAAGCGTTTGTGTGACACAAAAAGCAAAAAAACAGTGCAACAATGAGACATTGAAACAAATATTCCATCCCAGAAGTATATTCTCTACATATAAGCCAACATAATAGTATTTATTTATTTTTGATAGGTAATAATATTATTACTTCACCAATACAATTTAGGTGGAAAATAACAACCTTTTCTTTCAAGAAATGGGACTGTTCAATTTAGATATTTTTTTTTAATTATTGAAAATGAGAAAATGATACACATGCCACCCTTCTTTACAATCTTTTTTTTTTTTAACCATGTTCTGAATGATGGACATTTTTATAATAAAAAAACTAATAAAAATAAAATCATTTTATACAAATAATCTCATTTTAAAACATAATTATATAAAATTTATAAAAAAAATTATACCAATATCATTATTTTTTTTATTGCCCATAATTCTTATTAAAATTGACATATTATAAATAATAGCAGCTTATGAACATTATATATAGTATATACTTCATATAATTAATTATGTCATTTCCTACGGTTCAAATTGCACCAAACGGTCAATACCAATTTGCCTATTGGCCCACAGATTGTATTGAAGTCTCACTGTGCATTTACTACGACAAATTGTAGGAATCGTATGAGAGGGTACCTGATATCTTGACGAGGGAACCCTGCAGCCGCGGCTCAGCCCATAGAGCCAGCCAAGCCAAATTAGGCGCACTTGCCCATCTCCGAACAGCTTCTTCCGCGCACCCACAAGCTGCCAACTTCTGAGCCAACCATAGCAGCTCAGCCGCCAGCTTCTCGGCCGAAGTATCTGACCCGCTCATCTCCTCCGTCGACCTTCCAGCTCGGCTTCTCACCACATTCCCAAGAACACGAACCGCCCTTAAAACGCGGCTCACCCTGTGCTCAACCCGTCCCGACATCGAACCGCCATCGCTACCGGCCCGCTCCTGCCCTCCGTCCACCAAGGCTGCTTCGAGCTGTCCAAGAGTCCTCGCAAAAGCAGAAGAAATAGCCGTACGGTTGACCTCCCGCAAAGCCTCGAGACCCTCCCCGTTGTTCTCGTCAATGAGCCTCTCCGCTAAAGATCGAACAACTTCATACTTCCTAGAGCTGACCGGGATTTCATTAACGAGGGACAAAAGCTGCGAAAGTGCTCGAGCGATACCGGAATCTCCGGCACCAGAAGCGGGCACGTAGTTATCGGTTTTTTTGGTGGGTTTATGAAAAGGGACTTCGAGATTAAAAGGATTGAGAGAAGGAAAGAGAGAGGGTAAAATACGCAAAAGGAAAAGAAAGGAAGAGAATAGAGTATAGCGAATAACTTGGAGAGGTTTATATTTCTGAGATAAGCTTAGAAGGGAATTATCGGCGTGGATAAATATGGAGGTTAATAGGTTTCGGAGGAGCAGAGGAGCTATGGTGGTGGGAGAACCTTCCATCATGCCCATGCGATCTTCTTATCTAATCTTTTTCTCTATATGCAGACCGAAATTAAAATCGAGGATGAACAGTCGGGAGGGGAGAGATTATGGTGTTAGAGTCTGAAGGCAAAAGGACGACGTCTTTCGGCACCATAGAAACTGGAGGAGAAGAGAGAGACGTGTGGTGAATCCGTGAATGTGAAAGTCTCTTGAGTTTTGTGGGTGGCCCGTGGTCGGGGATCGCTGAACGACAAATATTTTAAATCTAAACGCAATTATTTTACGGATTCGGCTTCCAGGACATCTCCTAATTACAGCCTTCCACGTCATCAATAGGAAATATAAATGGCATGGATCAAGTTTAAGCTTTTGTGTATATCCAACATAAATGTTATTTAGGAATTTGGAAACTAAAGAGCATAAGATGTTTAATATATGCTTTTTATGGATAAAAGAGATTAAATAAGTTAGACAAAAGAAAAATAATTAAACTAAGTTATTTATAAAATTAAACTATAACATTCGAAAATATTATACAAATTAAGTGACAGTCTTATTTTATCCGTACTTATAATTTTATACATATAACTATACATACTTACGTGTTGGCTATTGAAATTGTGAAAATTTTAAAATTTAAAATTTGAGATTTCAAATTAAAAAAAATAATTTATTAAATGAGATTTTTAGTCAATAGGTATAATATTTGTACATAAAGTTGTACGTACATAGGATTACTCATGTTTAATATATGCTTCCTTTGCTTTTCAATATTAGTATAATTAAACTAAGTTTCTTCATACACAAGTTATACAAAACATTAAAAACAGATCTAGCTATTTGAGAAATCGCAAAATTTAAGTATTAATTTGTAATTAAATTTTAAGAGAAAAATTTGTAATTAATATATACTTTTTAAATTTTAAGAGAAATATATATAGAAACTGTATATATTAAACATCCTATCTACTTTCAATTTTTAAACTAAAAATAAGATTACTGCCAGATATGCACAATAGGTTAAACATGTAGGATCTCATTTCGACGGGGTGCTCACCGATAAAACATTGTTTTGTTAAACTTGATCCCATCCATTTATTTTTTTCTATTGATTATGTGGAAGGCTGTAATTCTAATAACATGAGATGTCATATTCCTGGGTTTATCATTTGAATCCATACTCTCACCATGAAGAAAAACAAGTCAGAACAAAAATTAGAATTTCTATTCCAAACTAAAGAAAACCTCGTTCTTATTAGAACTCCACTTTCTTTTCCTCCCCATCCATTGCATTACCATACCAACCCCCAAATATCTCCGCAAGAAATAAAAATTTACTTGATGGGATGGTGATCCTGTAGTGGGGGTTAGAAAGACAGGTGACGAGAAAGAGAAGGAGAGATAAAAATGTTGTTTGATCTAGGAATAATAAATCGAGCTACATCTCCTCTCAACCAAAAATATTTTTTTGTTTCAAACGGATTATATCATGCTAAAAAAATTCTCACTTTCCGTCCCTTACTCTTTGGAGTTCGTAAAAGTCTCTCTCTCTCTCTTTCTCTATCTCTCTCTACCTTCATTGGATTGGGCTCTCGATTAGAGTTTCTAGGTTCATAAACCCATCTTGGATGGATCTTGGCTACACTTCGAGGACAGTGAAAATGGAGGAAGAAGATTGAGGAGAGGGAGTGGATTTGAATGGAGGAGGGAGATGGAATAAGGAAACTGAATAGAGGTGTTCGAGCAAAATGCACCATTTCATTTTTGACGTTCCTGCACGATCCCTATGTTAAGTCTCCTACATATATCATTTTCCTTTCCAAATAACTAGTGGTTGCAAAGTGTAATTTCGTTTTTTTCTACATTTCAAATTTTTTTTATCTCATTTTTTAATTTTTTTTTTCTCTTTATTTTTACTCCAATAGTTTTAATAATTAAAAAATTAGTCTAACTCCTTTCACCAAAATTGGAGAGGAGACTACGCCTATGACCTGATTGGCATAACCTCCAGCCTCTAAAATCGAGATATGGAGTTCGAAAAAATTGGAAAGGAGACTTTGAAGTGAGATCCGTCTTTTTTCACATAATAGAGTATGCACATAGCATATTTGAAGAAAAAGAAGATCCATATGTGGATAATTGGGGTTTGTTTTGAGTTTCAGTACAATCGGTATCCTCTTATAGCCATCCTTACCCTTAATGATATCAACAATAAGTTTAATATGAATACCAAGTACTCACTAATGACAGTATATATAACTAATGAGCAAATCCTAGAGGGGAGTTGCATTCTTGTATCCACTGTAACAATTGAATACAACCCATGTACTTTGTTCTGTATATATTATGGCAGTCTCCACACTCTGCTTTGAAGACACAAAGCAACTTACATAGAAAAATAAACGGTATTAAATATTAATCTACACATGAAGAAATGAAGCAATATCAAAGCACACCACCTAAATGCAAGAAATTTACAGAGGGCAAGGGGGATGGAGAGGGGTGGGGAAGGGGGAGGGGATAAATAACCTTTTTTTTTTTAAAGTGAATTTCGAAAATATGCAGGGTTTGTTGAGATTTCTGAATTGGTGTCAGCCTATGGAATTGCATCCATGCATGGAAACCTTTGACATACAAATTCTGAAACCGGGCGCTATTTTTTTGATTATGCATTACCCTTTGAAACGGACTACAATGCAGGAGATGTCATCCTTACTGTCTCTTTTCAATGCCTCAGCAGCTAGTTTCTTGGCTGCCTTCAGTGGATTCTTGATCTTCTTTGCAATATCAACCGCCTCTTGATTAGCCATGACCTAGATTGATTGAAAACAATCAATAAAGATCAATGCAGTACAGTAGAGAGAGAGGGAGAGAGAGAGGTGGATCACCTTCCATAAACCGTCACTCGCAAGTATGAGAAGATCAGTATCTGAGTCAATATTAGCATTTTGTATATCTGGATCAGATCGCAAATGTGTTTTGAGGTTCTTGTCTCCAAAAGCTCGAGAAACTGCTAGCTGGCCATTTACTCTTGCAACATCCCCTAATAAGCGAGCACCATGCATTTAGTTATTATGACAAAAACCTAGGATCATTGTAATATGTATGACACAGAAATCGTTTCACATTCAGATTGAATTCACGGGCAACAAATAGATTTGTACATGAGGAAACTGCATAAAAGTAAGAGAACAGTTAACCCCTAGGGGTGGCTCAAGTGATAAAGGCATTGGGCTTGGCAGTATGCTCCCCCAAGGTATAAGGTTCAAATCCCTTTGGGTGCAAACAATCTCTAGGGGTCATCGGATTGGGGAATTGTCTCTTTGAATTACCCAAGGTGCACTTACAGGAAACTCTTTGCCGAGGGCCTGTGCACCCCAGGATTAATCAGGACATTGTCCCTGGACACCCGGTGCCAATCCGAAAAAAAAAAAAAATTAAGAGAACAGTTGAAAGAGAAATTGACAAAAGGAGAAGAGCAGCAGTCTCACAGGGGGAGAAAAACGCTCCAAGCCTGCTAATATACCATAACCTTTAAATACAAAAAATAAGATGAAGAAGAGACTTGATGTAGTCAAAACAAGCACCAATATCGGGGGTTTAACATGTGCAGCCTTTGGTACATCATATAATTAGGGTCTTCCTATTCTATACTCTCACGTGAGAAATTACTTGCCTATACAGTAATTTGATCAATCTTCCTCACTTGAGCTACAAACTATTCCACAGGCACAGGTCCTCTATGCTTCCTCAAGCAACTATTTTAACCTCTCTCTATCTGATTATTGGTTGAGTAACTTGAGTTATACCCCATTGGTTCGAAAGTGTGGTTTGGCACATGGACTATATGATGTGCGAAACCTGCACCGTAACATATCTGATATACAGCCAATCTGGCAAATGATACCCCTTCAAACAGTTCAACCTAACAAAAGTGACCAATTTTATTTTTGTACAAGATAGTTTTTTTCATCCAAAATCAGAAAGAATAACTTCGGTATACATGATGTTATATCAAATACCCCACCCCACCCCACCACCTCCACAAATCACAATCAAGAATATGATGATAATGGGTAGCAGACATAACCAGACATTGTTCCAGTATGAACTAGGTTTCCTTCAATAATGTTGAAGCACAGCAAGCAATGAGTCAGAAATAACCCATCACACCCCAAATAGCACAAAAATGAAGGCCATAACTCAATTCCAACCAAGCAATGAAGTAACAAATGATCATCAGTCCCACCATTCCTCTTACACATACAAGCGACCACACACCCATAACCCCCTCTACCAAAAAATACTCACACCATAAAGATGTGTAAAAGAACCTGGCATATTTGAGACAAAGCCGCCTTTGTTCTCAATGCTGCCTCGCTCAGTGTTGGGCTCATGATCGGTGGTCATCTGTATTGCCTGCCCCCTCCTTGAAAGAACCGCTCGTGAATCTCCAACATTTGCTACGCATAACTTCTGACCATTTATTAGAATTGCGGTGACTGCAGTGGATCCACCTCGCCCCAAGTCAGGACTGTGAGAGAGAATTGCTTGGTCTGTTCTCTCATAGGCTTTAGTAACAGACCTGTTGATATCAGTCCAAAACTCCTCCTGGAATTGATTATAAAACATAATGTAAGTACCCTTCTCATATCAGTGTGTGTAAAAGGACATAGGGCTCTCACTAGAAATTTTAATCCTTCTTATGTTGAAAGATTGGAATGATTCTGATTTTTTTAGAACCATTTTTAATATTAATCTCCTTTTTCTCCCCGACAAAGACATGTAAAATGGAATCTATGTGGAGAAATCATAATTACTGCAGTTGTTATGACCAGAATAAAATAATCGTTTTCATAAGTGATAAGTTACATGTGTGATTTTGAACACGTGAACTCATCCTTTGTCCTGTTCTTACAGGAGGAGTAATTGCCTTTAAGGCAACATTCAGAGGATAATTTTTTCTTGAGCCCCTTAAGATAAGGATCCAAACATTAAGGCTTCATTTTAGATCCAATACTCACATCCTTTAAGATATTGGAAAACAGATGCTTTTGTAGATATGCAGGTACGCTATCTCCCAAATGGCCATCATATATAGCAAATAGTCCAAGCTCGTGTCCTTGTAAGTGAACAAACTTTGCAACATGGTAATCCTCCATGGGATGATTTGCTTTCCCCTTAACTAGGCTAAAGCCATACTTGACGGGGCTCTGATGGCTCTTACCCTTGCCAGAGCCACGTGAAGAACGTCCACCAACCTAAAGACAAGGAAAATTTCAACAATAAATAACTCATGCATAATTCTTACAGGAAAAGAAACAAAATGAATTGCAAAAACTGAAAATGAATATCTAAGAATGAGTAAAAATCTTATTTAGTGAATTGAACTCTGAAACTTAACCCAATACTATAAATCCATCTAAAAAATTTCGTGTTCAGCAGGAATTTGCACTTTTTCGGCATGATAAAACTTGTAAATCCATGAGTGTCAACCAGATTAACCCATTCTCAGAATCAGCATCTGTATTCTACAAAATCTACCAATCAAATACACACAAAAAGATTATCTATGAACCAAGATTCAAATGAAGATAGGAAGCCACAAAACACAAACATGGCATGAGTAATTCGTTGAAAATAAAAACTTGTTTGGTATAAACTCAAAAAACAGCTTCTTTATTTAGTATCTGAAAATGTGAAAGATGATATAGCATGCTTTTGAAATTATGATTCTCACACTGTTTTCAAAGACTCCTAGATGCAGCCTTTTACCAGAAATGTTGAAAGGTTTTTCAATATTTGCTTATTCATTCATTAAAAGTACAAGTAACAACAAAGAAAAAATCTCAAAATTCGTTTCCTTAGTTTACTATAGCATCTCTTTAAGCAACTTTCTTCTCTTTCCCTTGTTTTTCTAATACTATAAACGGCGTGTGCCGGGGGGGGGGGGGGGGGGTGTGTGGGGATTGAGATTTTGTTTTAAAAACCTTTTCATTCTTATTTATGAAAATTCGTGCACGCTACTCTAACCCTCACTAAACTTGAGAGTAGTGTAAATTCGCCTTGCCCAGCTATTAACAAACGGTACCTTTCCGTTAAACTTATGTAGAAAAGCCAAATCTATTACTAGATCGTTATATAACAAGATAGATCAAATGCATTTTCCGAGTCTAAATCCCAAAACAGCAAGAACATCTACAAATACAAGAATATTGGCATATAATGCACGGCACAGCAAATTGAAAAGATGCAGATATCCATACCTGAGACACAGAACCGAAGCAACACAAACTATCCATTCAGCGCCACCTCAGCTCCTTCTTCTTCCAACCAACATATATCTCTCCTGCCAATTCCCGACACCAAAACCCCACCTCAGAAAAAACCACAACTTTCCCGGGAGAATCGCAACCTGCAACATCAAAACAAGAATTATGATCATCCAAACAACCCCACCATCCAAAACTCCTCATGACTGTCCGAGAACCAAAAAAAACAAACAAAATCAGCAATTGGGTAACTTAGAATTTCTCTTACCGATCCAAGAACCCCCCACCCACCCCCCAAATTTCCAGCAAAACGAGAGAAAACAAACTGCACAGGATTTGAAATCTCAATTTCCGAGTCCTTTTGGAGAGATATAACAACACGAAACCACCGTGAACAAGAAAATTGATATAGAAGGAGATATCATGTAGGTGTTGTATAATGAGAAGATAATCGCTGAAGTAGAAATCGTATAGAGGGACGGGGCAAAAAGGTAGAGCTTGCCCTTATTGACTTTCTGCAGTTCTGTTTGTATTTGTTGGATTTATTGCTGACACTGTTGTTTGTTTTGATTATTACAGCTTTTGTTTAGGTTTCTTGGGCATACATTAACATCAGTTCTTTGTAAATAGGTATTCAATGTAATGGTTTCTTTTTTCTTTTTTCTATTTTTATCTTTGGCTCTTCGGTCTGGTCACCGTGTGTGTGGGGAGTGGGGCCTCTCTCCTCTAGAAGTCAGCCAATTCTTGTTCAACCTTAGAGACAAAAAAAAAAAAAAAAAAACTCGGAGACGAAACGAAACGAAACATATATTTCTCTATTATTTCTCAATTCTCATTGCTTAGGTCCTCCCATACACCGAACATCTTTTAAGGAAAACTTTTAACATTCTTTGCTTTATCATGCTAACAAAAAAGAAAATACTTCCCAATGACAATATGTCAAGATGCTACTACTTGTTTCCCGACTAAACTGTTATTTTAGAGTATTTATATTACATACGGTTTATGTAATATAATTTGATTTAAAATTTTAAAATCAAGTCTCAACTTTAGAAGAATAAGTCAAAGAAATCTCCAAAAATCTCTATGCAACAACTGAAGACTCCCAACTCTATGCTTCAACTAGAGACTCCAAGATTTTAGGAATTAAATGAAGTAGTGCAACTGTTAATTATTCAAATTTGAATCAACAAGATTGTCTCTATTTAAATTTTGAATTCATGAGATGTATACGCAGATATGTAGGATAGCAGTTAGATTTGTTTTCTATTAAAACTCTATGTACATGCACAAGTGAATACAAGTGAACATAAAAAGCATTTTTGGATTCCTTTATGCAAACTGATATTCTCTACATGGTATCACAAAGCCTCTAAAAGACATACGTCTCATCCATTCCGATCCTAAATGGCCTCCTCCAACTCCAATCCTCCTGCTACTATTATCCCCGCCCTCTCTAATCTTTCACTCACTATTAGTGTGAAATTGAATTCTACAAACTACCCTATATGGAAAGCTCAAGCTTTACCATACTTCAAAGGTCAAGATCTCTTTGGCTATCTTGATGGCTCAATTCTCACTCCACCCAAAGACATTGATGACCTTCCAAATCCCCAATATTCCTTAATCCTAACCACAATTAACTCTTCATTTACTGAAGATGTCCTCACTCAAGTCATGTCCTACACAACATCTCGTGAGGTATGGCTTGCACTTAGAGCGCAATTTCTCCTCCATTTCTCATGCTAAAGCAATCCAAATTCGAACTCAATTGGCAAATGCTAGAAAAGGTGCCATGACAACAAATGAGTATTTCCTCTCTATCAAACGAATGGCCGATGAGCTTGCACTTGCTAGACAACCTCTAAAAAATGATGATATAATCACCTATGTGCTTGCTGAACTTGGTCAGGAATACGATTCCTTGGCCTCCACCATTACCTCAAGCGTTTATCTTGTCGCCTTGGAGGAACTTTACTCCCTCCTTCTCATCTGTGAATCACGGATAAATCACAATAATCAACCTTTTCAACTTGCTGCTTCTGCGAATATGGCCATCGAACAACCTCAACAACAAACCAGACAATCTAGTAACTTCCAATCATCAAATCGATGGTGGCTATCGTGGTAGAGGACGTGGATGACGTTCTCAATCTCATGATTCAAGTCAGAACTCTATTGTCTGTCAGGTAGGGTTCAAATCAGGTCATAGTGCCCGAAAATGTTATCACCGCTTTGATTTATCTTCTTAGGACTAACAAAATTCAAACAATCAGCCACAAGCAATGCTAGAAGCTAATTATCAGCATCCTGACAAAGAGTGGCATCCTGACACAAGAGCCACCCATCATTTGACAAATGACATGAACAACATTCATGTTCAAAATGAAGGCTACGATGGTCTAGATCATATCCAAGTGGCTAATGGTGTAGGTATGAAAATTGTGCAAAGTGGCACTTCTACAATCTCATCTCCATCTAAATCCTTTGTTCTTAATCAAATCTACCTATTCCAGATATTCAAAAATATCTTTTATCTGTTCAATGTTTTTGTTTAGACAATAATGTTTTCTTTGAGTTACATGCCTCTTTCTTCATTGTGAATGACTACTCGAGGAATATCCTACATCGCGACCCCCTCAGTAATGGTCTATACAGTTTCTCAGCTTCATTAGCTCGTCTACAGCCACAAGCCTTCTCTAGTATTCGTGTGTATTCCCAAATATTGCATCGTTTTCTCGAACATGCTTCATTTCCAGTTATCATTAAGGCTGTTTCTCTACCTATTCAACATAAAAATTGCTCCATTTGTTCTGATTGTCAGTTGTCCAAGAGCCATGCTATACCCTTTACAAAGGAGCATGTTAATGTATCAAGACCTTTGGATTTAATTTATTCGGATGTTTGGGAGCCAGCCTCTACTTTATCCACTTCTAGTGCACGATATTATATTAGTTTTCTCGATGATGCTACAAAATTCTTTTGGCTATTTCCCTTAAAATTAAAATCAAATGCATATAGCACATTTTTATGTTTTCAAGCTGTTGTAGAATGCCAATTTGACAGAAAAATAAAATCCCTCCAATCTGATTGGGGAGGCGAATACCATAGCTTAAAAACATATTTACAAAATCAGGAAATTAATCATAGAATAACATGTCCATATAGGCACCAACAAGCAGGTGCTATAGAGAGATGTCACAGGCAAATTGTTGAAGTTGGACTAACTTTGCTTGCTCACTCCAACTTGTCTAAAATATTTTGGGAATATTCATTCTTAACTGCGGTGTTTATTATCAATAGACTACCAACTCCAATCTTAAACCAAAAATCACCATATGAAATGGTTCATCATCAAAAACCAGATTATAATTCTTTACGTGCTTTTGGATGTGCTTGTTGGCCTTATTTACGTCCATACAATTAACATAAACTTGATTTTTGATCCAAAAACTACATTTTTATTGGGTATAGTATTGGTCATCGAGGTTACAAGTGTCTAGATGTCTCTACTGAGATAGTCTTTGTCTCGGCACATTGTCTTCGATGAAACACTTTATCCATACACAGAAAATAAGTTTGCTGACCCTTCACCAAAAACTAGTCTCGTTGCTCTACCATCTAATTTAAATTTATGTCCTACTAGTTCTTTGTTTTCTACAAGTGAAACTCTTAACTCCACTGGACCAGACAATCTAGATATGGTCATGACATCTGGGCTTCAAAATGATCATGATATTGTTTCGGGTTCTCCTGCAAGGGATATCACTCGGCCTTAGCATGAAGATAGTCCACCACAACCTCCTTTAAATTCCCCACCTGCACCACAAAATAGACACCCCATGACCACAAGAAGCAAAAACAATATACGCAAGTCTAAATTACCTTCTGATTCACATATCAGATATCTCATTCCCAAAGTTCTTATGGCCACAATCCAAACACAATAAATGGAGCCAACTTGCTACTCAGAAGCTGTTAAAAGCCAAAATTGGAGAGATGCTATGAACAAAGAATTCGATACCCTGTTCAAAAATGGCACTTGGAATTTAGTTCCAAAACCAACTAATGCTAATTTAGTTTGTTGCAAGTGGGTGTACCGGATCAAGAGGAAAGCTAATGGTGATATTGAAAGATTTAAAACGAAACTTGTCACCAAAGGATTCCATCAACAGGAAGGAGTTGATTTTAACGAAACATTCAGTCCTGTGGTGAAACCAACAACAGTCCAATTGGTTCTATCCTTGGCTATTTCTCGCGGTTGGCATCTTCGACAAATTGACATCCAAAATGCTTTTCTGTATGGACACTTGCATGAGGTCGTTTACATGGCCCAACCTCTAGGTTTCATTCACAATTTCCACATTATGTTTGCAGACTTCAAAAGTCTCTCTATGGCCTTCGCCAAGCACCAAGAGCATGGTTTTCACGCTTAACTGATAAGCTCCAAGCCATCAAATTTATAGTAAGCCAAGCAGATCATTCACTCCATGTTTATCACCAAGCCTCAACTCTTACTTATTTTATAATTTATGTCAATGACATAATTATAACCGGAGGTGATATAAATTCTATAAACATAGTTATCAACTTGCTGCAGTATGATTTTGTAATCAAAGACAGAACTCAATTTCTTTCTAGGCATTGAAGCAATCCGAAGTGATCATGGTATCTACTTGACACAACGTTGCTATATTTTGGACCTTCTAATACGCAGCAAAATGGACATAGCAAAGCCGTGTGTTACTCCAATGTCCACCTCGCAGCCAATGACAAAATATGATGGTGTTACATTCCATGATCCACACTAGTACCTAAGTGTAGTTGGAGGGTCACAATACCTTTCATTCACTCGACCAGAACTTGCATTTGCAATTCATAAAGTTAGAAAATATATGCATAATCCTATAGAAGTGCATTGGGCAGTAGTTAAACGCATATTGCATTATTTAAAACACACCATTTCACATTCATTACTTATACAACCAACTGCCAGTGTTACTTTACAAACATTTAGTAATGCAGATTGGGCATCCGATCGAGTTGACAAACAATCCATGGGAGCTTACTGTATATACTTGGGCCATAATTTAATTTCTTAGAGTTGCAAGCAACAACAAACCATAGCTCGTAGCAGTACAAACAAAGCACTTGCAAATGTTGCAGCAGAAATACAATGGATAAAATCATTGCTTAATTATCTTTATTTTCCAGTTGTTCATTCTCCAATTCTGTGGTACGACAACATATGGGCCACTTACTTGACTAGCAATCCATTATTTCATGCTCGTGCAAAGCACATTGAAATCGATTTTCATTATGTTCGAGATCAAGTTATGAGTGGACAGCTTCATGTTTGTTTTATATCGGCTAAAGATCAGTATGCAAATGCTCTCACAAAGGCTCTTCCTGCTCTTAGATTTCAAACTTTACATGACAATCTCAAGGTTCGATCGCTACCCTTTCAATTGCAGGGGAGTGTAGAAGAACAGGTCAAAGAAATCTCCAAATATTTCTCTGCAACAACCAAAGACTCCCAACTCTCTGTTTCAACCAGAGACTCCAAGATTTCAGGAATCAAATGAAGTAGTGCCGCTGTTAATTATTCAAATTTGAATCAACAAAATTATATCTATTTAAATTTTGAATTCATGAGATGTATATGCAGATATGTAGGACAACAGTTAAATTTGTTTTCTATTAAAACTCTCTGTACAAGCACAAGTGAATACAAGTGAACATAAAAAGCATTTTCGAATTCCCTTATGCAAACTAATATTCTCTACTTTAATCCCTAGATTTTACATGATTTTCAAAAAACCCATTTAATTTTCTAATCTTATCATTTTACTACATAAGTTTGAACAAATTATCATTTAACTCCTCGCATCCATTTTCAATTTAACTCCTCGTATTCATATTGCGTTAAATAAGTCAACAACCTATTTTGTCGAAGAGTGTTATCGCGTGGTATCTAATGAAAACACAACATGTGTTTAAATTTCAATTCCATCCCAAAATTTTTTAAAAAAATATCTTAAATATAGAATAATTTTTCAAATAAATTTAAAATTTAATTATTTTTTAAAAGAAAAAAATCTCTTTCTAACCCTTATTTTTTACAGTACACTCAACACACTACTAATATGGCCAAAAACCTGATGGTCTGATGGCATATCATTGATCCGATTCTCTAGATGAAAAATATGAGTTCGAAACTCCCCACCCCCTTTAATAAGAAAAAAAAACACACACACACATACTGCTAATGTGGAAAATAGTTAGTCTACAAACTATTCCCATTTAGGGACTGTTCATGCAAGTCCATGCAATTATGTTTAAAAAAATTTAAAATTACTGTAATATGTATGTCAATACATTTTATTTGTTACTCTTTTAATGACTAATGTGTCTCCTATTATGTGATTAAATTGATCATTAAATATGTAGCTTGATCTAGTTTCGTGATGTAAAAGGCCAGAGTTATTGAAGCACGTGAGGGGCTCATGACAGCATCTGAATACATGGCCATTGGATCTATACACGTGGTGGCATCTGTTATGATATATATATATCTATCAGCATATACTTGTAACCGTAGATCGATTTATTCATTCTTGTATACGGTTGGAAACTAAAGGGGCAGAGTGAAGAGAGAGCAGAGAGGGGGCGATATTAGGGTTTCGTGAGTTTCCTTGTAGAGAGAAGAAATATGTGCGATTTTTTGTGGTTTCTGTGAGAGTTTTGTAACTCTAAGTGTACTGAGGCGTCTCTGTGAAATATTTTTTATCAATAAAGATCTCTGAGACCCATTCCTACCGTGGATGTAGACCATTAGGGTCAAACCACATATATCGGTGTGTTCTTTCCTTATTTCTTTTACAACTTTATATTTTCTTGATCTCTTTGATAATCTGTGTATATCCTTATTGATTCGTGTTTCATCTTGTTAATATTGTTTGGTATTTGTAATCTGGTAATATTTACGATATGGTTGCTTACCTGGTTGTGGTTGATATCAAACTTATATTCTTGTGATTATTGACTTTCGGTTTAGATAAAAGAAGAACAAAAAACTTTATAACAAGAAACTGAAAGGTTTATTGCAAGAATCATTAAGGTTTATAATATTTTTATAAACAATAAAACATAAAGTTTTATAACAATTACAATAATATCATTTTTAAAATTATATTTTTTCTTATTTTACCTTCATTTATCAATGGACTACACACCCAATTCTCCACTTAGAATTGCATATAGAATTTCTCTTATTGGGATTAAGGAATTAGAAACTCAACCTCTCACTTCAACCTTCCAAATCCTTCCACTGTTTCATTTCCTTCCATTCCCTCTGCTTACCGTCCTTATCAAACTTTAATTTGAAATCTTTTTAAAGTTTGACAATCACATTTGTTTGTCTCTTTTTATCAATTTATTTGGTTATGTAATCTATGCGACAAGTTATGATTCTAGAATAGTTATTAGACAGTCTTATAATCTTTTTATGTAATCTTTGCGATTGCATGTTATCAAAAATTTATCTTTACACTAAGCAACTTAATGTCATAGATGCTATGATAGAATTAGAATATATGTTATCTATATTTTAAAAGTACCTAATATATATATATATATATGAGTTTTGCTACATACAAACACAGTCGCGCACTAATCTGTGTACCAATACTGATTTATTCATACTTAAAATTTAAATTAACACTGTTTTTAATAAAATCTACTTTTTGACCAATCACATCACATTAGTGCACAGATTAGTGCACAATTGTGCTTGCAACTATATTTTTCCTATATATATATATATATATATATATATATTATGAAACAACGAAGGTGGGAGTTTTGAATTCTCAAGTTTTTTATTTAGAGAACCGGACAGTTTGCTATCAGACTCTTAGCACTTAATAAATATATTGATAGTGTTTTCTGAGTCATCTAACAAAATAACATTGCCACAATTAGTGCTATATATATATAAATATATAAGAATTTCTTTGATAAGGTACTTAGGCTGAAAATAGATAAAATATTCATGTGAATTATGTTTGTTTAACTTGGTACGTACGTACCTCTCCGTTCAATTGGTATGAAACGATAACAACAAATCTATCCATTCAAACACACTAAAATATGTGTGTAAACGTGAGACGAAAGGGACGATTAAGAAAATAAAAGTGAAAGCATTTTGTGGTGACGTTGGAAGCTATATATATATATATATATATATATATATATGAAAAATTTAGTTACAAGCACAACTGCGCACTAATATGTGTATTAATCTAATGTAATAGGTCAAAAAGTAGATTTTATTTAAAACAATGCTAATTTAAATTTTGAATATGAAAAAATTAGTATTAGTACGTAGATTAGTACACGACTATGCTTATACGTAGCAAAACTCATATATATATATATATTCATATTAAGAGACCGTGTGCTGCTTCATTGTCACTTGTTTTCTAATTTCTGATCGTTTATCTCTTCACTTTTTTCTCTTATGCAACCACGTACCAGCAAACACATTATTGTTGGTGGATTTTTGAAGAAATTAAGACGTTGCTCTCGAAGGAGTGACGCACACCCATACCTCACTTTGATCCCTGCTCAACGGCCTCTAATTTGTCGGGTTATTGCATTATTTTTTTCATCTAATTTCCATGTTTTGAGTAGGAGTTGTCATTCGTGATTTCGTGTTGTATCAAGCCATAAACATTCAACTATATGGGTCAATCCAAACCCGATCGACCATTTAAACTAAACGTATCAAATTTTCAAACCCTAACTCAATCAATTTAAATAACGGGTTGTGTCGTATGTCATCCATTTTGACTATTTAATAATTAATTAGAAATATGTTAACATGATACAAATCATTTAAACTCGTTTTATGTAAACGGGTTGAACTAACACGCATAACTTATTTAACTTTATTAACATAATTTCATATCAAAATTAAAATTTATATTTATTAGTAGCCACAATATCTTAAAAACATTTCTATCAATATTTTTAAAATTTTAACACATAAGAAAACTAATATTATAATCTATACAATAACAAAGATGAGCATAGGTCTAGAATTACAGTCTCAACAATAAAAACATAATCATACTGAGAAATACTAATATTATAATTTAACAATAATAAAATTGTAATTTTAAAATAAGATTAAAACAGATCAAAATTAGTTAATTTCAGGTTAAATGGGTTGATCCATTTATAAATCGTATTTTAACAAATCAACCATTTTTTATCCGAACCCGTTAACATTAAATCCAAATCCACTAAATTCGTATCGTATCGTGTTAATATTGAATTCATGACTCATATAACATATTACCGCCCTTAATTTTGAGCGGGATTGTGTTTTGAAAGTTGAGGAAAATATTTTTTTTAAGGCATGTCTAGTTTTTGTGAGAATGGTACAATTCAAATATTTGTTTCATGTGTTTGCAAAAGCGAATGAGTCCATTGAAATATAAAAGTTACATGAGATGAGAATGCTTATTTGCGATTTTGTAAAAATAATTTTGATTTTTTTTTAGATTTATAAAAACTGTGAATCGACTCATGATTGGATAAGGTTTTTTTTAAGAGAGGAAAAAGCATATATTATAGTGAAAGCATATTTCGTTGAGATTTAAAGAAATATATATATATATATATATATATAATCTGATTGGCAAACCCTCTCCAAGGTTTTTTTTTTATGATTATTTTTTACTAAATTGGCCCAAATCCAATGGGTATATTAGAAATGTGCTTGTTAATATATTGTCGCTGTGAGCCACTACTGTATTCTGCGAACATACAACAAAGTGCTACTAAACCAAGTCGCTTTAGATGGCTGAGAAAACAAATTACAATAGCTGTGCAGAGAAAAATTGCTTATCATTACTGTGTAACTGTAAACCCGCTGGAAATTCATGGATGGCATGAGAATTAGACATCATATTCACAGATTTTATTACCTCCATGATTGCTGCAACAAAGCTAGAGATCTAGAATACAGGTTGGACACAATGGGGTGGACGCGGCAGAGGTTTACTCAAATGCTATAGACATGAACGCCTCATCATCCATCAGCATTTCATCGTCCAGCAGGGCATTGATATTAATCTCATCCTCATCAACATCACCTGTTTCTTCAGGACTGTTCAAGGCCATATGACCTGCCTGCCCAAAATTATAATGGAAAGAACAACCTGTCAGAATTTGAACGTCCTGGTACCAAGAGGAGAAAATTTGGGAAACTCATCATTGGTCTTGATACCAGCATACAAAGCCATACATAATCAGACCCAACCCAAATCAACAGAAGAAGAGGGGTCCAAAATGGGAATTCTAAGAACAAAATGTACAAACTCTTCCATTTTTTTTTTTCTCATACGTAATATAAAACTTTATTTATTTATTTGCTAAGAAGTAATATAAAATTTTATTGAAACAAGTTAATAGACATAGCCTAAGTACACAAAAAGTATACATAAGAGAACACCTAGTTACAAGTTAGAACTCTTCCATTTTTTATGCGCTTCTTCCTTTCGTTTAAGCAAAATTAATAAGTTTTCTGAAAATATTTTCTGCTTTTCTAATGTTTGGTGCAATACAAAAAGTGCAACTTGGGAAAATGTTTTCATGGTAGTCCTCTCATTTCATTGGCACTACTTGGTCTCAAAGAGGGTGCCCAGGCTAGTGCCACCAACCCTGCACTCATCTATGGATGCCCTGGCCAATCAACTCCAGATCCAATGTCACTGAATCTAGAACTGCTGCCCCAGGCTGAAAATGGCTTTGGTGTTCTGGATTTTGTAGTTTTTTAGGAAAAATATTCAGAACAAAACAAACCTGAAAGAATATTTTCACTTTTTAATGTTTCATTCAAACAATAGAGATCATTTTTTTAAACTGTTTATCAAGAGAAAATGCTTTGCGTTGAACAAATTAAAGCTTAGCACCATGTTAGTAAGCATTAGTCTCCGAAGCTTAGAATATTAGGCCGTGGGACGCAAGTATATATAAAGTACACTACAGTAATCGTCAGAGACCTAAAAGGACAAGCTCAAGCAATTAGGAAATGGCCTATTTATTTAAACCAAGCAAACCACACTAACACCCTTCCTCATGCAAACCCACTTAATAAGTGTGAACCAAATGCAAATCTTGCACGTCCAGAAAACAAAAAAACAAAAAAACAAAAAAAAAGGAAGAAGAATTGATTAGCCAGTGGAGGTTTCCAACCAAAAAATGGGGACGCCATGACGAGATAAAAACTATTATATTAGAGGCTCGGAGCCTTGGCCCAAAAATTTAAGCTATCAAATCAAGAAACCCAACTAGTATATAAACTCAAATGCAGGCATGCCAACAAAGATTCCACATAAAGTACTAAAAATATGTGCAAGCTACTACATATAAATCATCATTGGATTTGTTTTAAAATGATTCTTACAAGTGGTTTGTCTGAGAAAACTGGCATACTAAGATGTTGCATTAATAAATAAACAAATAAAAAAACATTTAAAATATATACCTTGGTCTCTTGGAACCCTTCAACTACTGTTAGCAGCCTACGGTATTGAGCCCGTCCCTCTGGATACTGTACCATAGACTTCACCCGAGTGAGAGCTTTTTGCAACCTTTCCTCTGTCTGTTTTCTTCCTTCTTTAAGAAAATCATAATCATCCTCTGCTGAGGGCACAACTTGTGGTTTGGGGTCTTTGTGTACATCTGGTCGGAAGCCCCGCAAACCAATCCCTTTACGTCTCCAGCGCAAAATAACCTTCTCCAAAATTCCTACAGACCAGACGATGGTTCTATATTGTTTCCTCACCTGGTGTCCCCTGACATGGGCCTTCACACAACAATTATAAGTCAGCTATAATTTCACAATGGATGGCTTACAAGTTTGTTGAAGATAAATTAATAGAATATTTAATTTTTCATGCAACTTACCCAATAATAAAGGTCCCCTTCCTATTGGGATAAGTATCATCTATATCTTAGAGAGAGAGAGAGAGAGAGAACTGAAAAAACCATCATTAAGACCTCAGAAAGTCAACAGCAGGATAGTAGCAAACAAACCTGAATTTTGACGATTCTTTGACGGATTGTTAAGAATTCTTTTCTTTTCTTCCAACCACGGTACTTCTTCTGTATATGTGTTGCAGCGGAATGGACTAATCTATCACTTTGCCCAGGCTTGCGTGTCTTGGCAGATACAAGTGAAAGAGCGCATTCATCTGACAAGCTACCACCACCATCATCATGCTGAGTTATCCGCCTTCTTTCAAATGAATGCATCCTGAACATTTGATGTATACGATCAGCAGCTTGTGTGGCATTGCAGACAGCATTAAGTGAATCCTTCAGCGACAGTTCATCTGCCGCGTCAATATAATTCACAGGTGTTGCTGTCCGTTCTGAAATTGTTAGCACACCTTTCGTTCCAGAAACTTCTGGCATTCCATCTTCTTTTTTATCATTCATTGTTAGGGATTTGAGGTAGCTGGTCAAGGAAGACTCTGCAATAAAACCAGAGATTCCTTTGTGTCCCTTTCCAGATGCCAGGTCTGCTGGTGTTCTACCCAAAGGAAATTGAGGAGATGGATCTGTCAATGCTCCAGGTGCGGCACCCAGTGAGACAAGGAATGCTACTGTCTGCTCTCTAATTTTAACAAGGATACATAAATGCACAAAATAAATGAAACATTAGTTATTCCGTACAAATAGAGATTGCATAGCAGCTGAAACAAATTGCAACTCAATACAAGACCAAGTAACTGATGAAATGAAATTTGGACACTTCAAATCAAGTTTTTTATGATTTCTGTGCAGGTTATCTGCACATGAATAAAAGAAGCCAATGAGAGAACTGAAGCTTGAAAAGTCAAATATAAAAGAGATAAGGCCTCCATAACCATAAGTATGGTATAAGGCTTTAGTCGCATTTTTGGTTGCAGGAAGACAGAGCAAGGGAGAGGGAGGGTCTCAATAGAAATCCTGCACAGGCTACAAACTCTTAAATTGGCCTCTTCATCTATAATGCAGACTATATATCAGAAAATACTTTGAGTTGCATTTCCAGAGTCTGAAATGGGTCAAGATGGGGAAGGCTACGCTCTAATCTAAAAATCCATAGATTGGATTTTAGCAATAAAGAGTACAGCCTAAGTTCAATAGAATTTAGAATACATAAGTATCAAGTTCAGAGGATCTTGCCTGCCACAAGACGCAGCCCAATGAAGGGCAGTCCATCCATTTATGTCCCGGAAATTGATACTAACTTCTGCTGTTACGATTGGTTTTATGGCCCAATCATAACCAAGGGCAGCTGCTAAATGTATCACACCTTGCCCATCATCATCCAATATACTAGGCCCTTTACCCCCTTCACATACTTTACGGAGGAGCCATGAGTACAACTTCTCTTTCAGCAACAGTTTAAGGAGATACTCCACTTCGTGTTGGAACAAGCCCCTCTGCAAGATTGGCTCTGGAGTATGGTTATATTCCTCTTCCTCCTTCAATGTTATAATCTTGCTGATTAACTCCTGTTTCACAGTAACACTTTCAACCACGTGACTTGGAGGGATGACAGATCTCAGAGAAAGTAACCTCTCAAGACGCAAATGAAGATGCATATCATTTGCAGCACCAGTGTAGATAACTGCAATATCTATATCTTTAATAGAGCCCACTCGATAGTCGAACTCACGCACTTCACTACATGCTACCCTGTTGGAGCATGTTATATAAAAAGGGACTTGCCCAACAGTGTGAGGTGGAGTATGGCAACAAAGAATCCCATTCGCTAAAACTTCTGCAGGAACCTCCACTTCCCCAAACATACATGACCAGTTACATTTTGTTACCTCGGGTAGACTCTTTAAAAATGTTCCAGTTATCAGAACCTGTTTTGTATAACAGAAATTGAGAAGCAATAAAAAATACAACAGTATATTTCTTTAACAGTAGAAAGGAATGGAAATTTGAACGAACCTAGACCAAGTTGGAAACAGTACAAATGGAACACTTCACAACAAAATTGATGAATTTTGAGAAAGTTGGGAAGCAAAGTAGTAGAATTAAGTTGGAAAATGTAAAATAGTAATTTACTTAAGAGGCAAAAAGTCATTCGTATATGAAGCATAAACAAAACATGCACCAATCAACAAAATGATAAGAACATAACAATACATGAGTTAAGAGAAGCAACACACTAGCCCATTATGATTTACCAGTGTGTGATTAACAAAAATCTAGCAGGTCATTAACATTCTTATTTTTGTGAAAATAGCATGTCATTTACCACTTGGTCAAGAAAGTAGCACAAAACATTTTTTATAAGCATAAAAAATTTTATTAATATAAAATAGACATAGCTCAAGTACACAAGATTTATACAAGAGAATGCACCAAATTAGGAACTAGAGATAGATGCAAGGAAGTCATGGAAACTAAGTCTAATCTATTGCTATCGCCCAAAGAAATAATGTATTGAAAAAAAAAATCTTTTAAGATCATCCAGAGAACATTCTCAAAATTTTTTAGAATCCCAAAACATAAATATATAGCGCACACAGTTTAGAAGCTCGGTCATGTTACTTGTAGTGCAAAATCAACTCGAGATATAATTTGGGCCTTTGCCCTTCTCTTCTCCTTTTTTTATTGGCAGGGATACAATGAAAATATGTATTCAGTACCTCAGTTTCTGAATCTGTGTAAGCCCACTTTGGTGAAAAATCTAAAATACTAAAAAGCTGGTCCTGAGATAGAGAGGGACTCAACGAGGAATCATCAACTACACTTCCACATTCGACAGTGCTCCATGATAAACCAGACGAGCTCTGTAAATGCAAATCATCTACATCTCCAAGTTCTCTAGTAACCCATCGAGAAAAACTGTCAACTTTCTTCAAAGCCTCTTCACCATCTAATAATGGTTTTCTCAGAGTCAAGGCATAGTTGCCATTAGTTCCCTCAAAGAGCATATCGGTTTGGGAATTTGATTTTATTGAAAACTGAGATTCAGCATTTGTAAGCTGTGTTTGAAGATAGTTCTGCACAGGTTGTTCATTTTGCTGAACTGGATGAGTAGAAAACAGCTCAGGAGCACTTCTCGCATTCATATCAAGAGTTCCGGGCTCAAATAAAGCTGTATCCAGATCATTTTCCAATTCAAAATTTGATAACTGGTTCATAGGCCATGCGGACAAATGTACTGAATTATCGCCATAAGATATCTGGATAAAAGAATCTAAGATCAGAACATAAACATAACGAGATTGAATGAATAGTCCTTGTGATAAACCGTGAAACAGTTTAATGTTTGGTTCAGTATATTCAATAGACCAGCTGCTTCCTCAGTTATGAGAAGACTACTGCATAATGACTTCAGAATAGTCAAGTTTGTCTATGAAGTCAAACAGTTAAGACTCTTATCAGATCATTACACATGGGAGCGGCTATGTGGAGTCAATCTGGGTTGGAGAGGAAGTACTAAAGTGATTCAGTGAATCATTGCACAACTTTTTTTTTTGATAAGTAATAGTAAATTTTATTAATGTAAAGAAGGCGTAAGCCAGGAACACTAGAAGTATACATGGGAATACACCGCTTTAAGAGCTAGAAAGAGTCACAAGGAAATCATGGAAGCTGAGACCATTAAACTCTAAGTTGCACAACTATAAGTTAGACCCTATGCACATGATCCCCAAGGTCAGCTAGGTATTCCATGCATGGAAAATAATTTTTTTTTGCATGGGAATATGATTTCAGCAACTAACTTTTCTCTTTAAAAAAAAAGAGGATTTCAGCAACAGACTTTTCATGAGATGCTAAAGAGTAAATACATGAAGATAATACCAATAGTTGGGGCAGAAGATTGGGATAGTACCTGCCAATTTGGTTCCCTTGGCACGGTATTTTGAAACTCTTCTTTGAGGACACTCTCGCCAGTTAAATGCTCACCTATAGTCATATTTTCTTGTCCAAGGAAGATATCCGTTAAGGTAGATTGAGGTTCAGATGATGCACGAGAAGCTACAGAGGAATGGAATCCTCTGGAGTTTTCCAAGACTGCCTCCCAGGATGCCAAATCAATTGCGTCTTGGGAACCAGTCGCATGAGTAATACCATCACTATCTCTAGGTCCATCTTTCTGGACGTCTGAGATATAATTTGCCCCAATTAATGACACAGAATAATTATCTGGAAAGGGTTTAAAGTGTACAGTCAGCTCCAAACCACCATTTAAGAGCTTGTGAGATGAGGCAATACCATGAATGGATAAGAACTTGAAAAGAATGTAAAGGAAGATGGAGAAAAAGACAAGTAGCAACACAATCACCTGCAGAGGGATGCACAAAATAAGAACTTGCACCACCAGCATCCATCCTGTCTGACAGAGGACCATTCTCCATTGATGGTGACTCGAGAAAGCAAGATCTTGAACTTGCTTGATAACTATCCTCTGCATCAAATCCCACAGATATTAACAGACAGTCACATGCATGGTTGAAAGTATATGACTCAGGATCAGTCAAGATCAGGCCAAAAGGGAGAGCAAAAGGTGACCTCTATTAACAAATTAGAGGCAGAAAATACCAGAATCTGCATCTTCATATAACGATGTAAGAGAATTGGTTGGGCTTGGAGAATCTGTACTTCCACAAGGTGCCCCTTTATGATTTGTGGGAAAGCTAGAACTCAGAGGGCTGTCCTTCTGGAAATCGGATGCAACCTCATCCCTCTCTCTAATACCTCCAATATTTGTCCTATTTCCCTGATGGGAAAAGTACAAAGAACAAAAAAATACCCAAATCCATTAGTAAAAATATTTACCTCATGCTATATTTGACTTCCTAACAAAATGCTTTGTTATGGAAAGAAAATAGACCAACTGGAATCATATATCCTATTATAAAAAACTGGGATTTGGGCCATCTTACAAATGAAATGATTTCGAAAAGTTACAAGGCTCAAAGCTTGCCATAGAAAAATACTAGCCAGTCATTGCACTTTCACATATAACTAAATGTACTTTCCAGAGTGTCGATTCTCAAAATAACTCAAGAGCAGGAGCACCTCTAAAGCATTGTTAAAAATAATTAAGGCATACATTAACTAAGTAATATAAACGGGTCATTATCCAGTACTGGTCCTACTTATGTGGGGTGATTTGGATATAATCATATCTTCAAGATCTCTTTTTTCTCCACTTCTTGCTTTTTCCTGAAGTGCCAGTTCTCAAAATTCCAATCCACACACTTGTGATTAGTAGCCTAAGACTTTACTATTGCAGGGGGCAACGGTGCCTATTTTTATATATGTTATTATGATGTATATTTCTCAGCAAATATATGTGGGAGTGGCACACTAAATGTATGTGGCATAATAATAAAATATTGCAGCTAATGAAGTATAAAAGTAAACCATTATCAAACTAATCTGTTTAGCCTAATAGTTGAAGGTATAGAAGTCAATCATCATTAAACCTAATCCATTTAGCCTAATGGTTAAAGGTGTGACTTTATAACCAAATAAAAATGAACCGCAAATTTTGTTGTCATGCCCTTCGGAAAACTGAATATGAAAAGTAACAAAGAGCA
This sequence comes from Carya cathayensis, assembly GCA_011037825.1. Taxonomy (NCBI): domain Eukaryota; kingdom Viridiplantae; phylum Streptophyta; class Magnoliopsida; order Fagales; family Juglandaceae; genus Carya; species Carya cathayensis. Next base: position 185,913 of record QGSO01000628.1, read on the forward strand.
TCAACATGAAAAGATAAAAAATGGAAGAAATGACAACAATAATGAAGAGGATTACCTTAACTTCCAAGTAGTGGACAAAAACTATGTGCATCAAATCCCTGCAAGAATCAACAAGCTCAGGAGAAACATAAACGAAAAACCCAACCATTTTTTTTATAAGTAGAATGAAGTTTTATTGAAACAAGTAAATGTGTGGGGCCCAAGTACACGGGAATTAACCAAAATAAGTATTGAATCTGGAAACTATTGAAGTTCAATCATTTCATAAAAACATTATACTTATTAAGTGTTTTTTTTAGGTAATACCTATTAAGTAAAAAAGTTCCGTGCATCTAATTTATAGTTTCCCACTAATATGGTGAACAACAGATTATGTTCAAAGGAGGAACTAGGAGACCTCTTGTATACTTCCTATGTACTTGGGCTATGCCTAATTACGTGGTTTTTTAATAAATTTCTTTTTTTTGATAAGTTTTAATAAATTTCTTACTTAAAAAAAAAAAAGAAAGTGGAAATTACGCCGAAAATGAAATTACAGGAGAGGAAGTAGTAAATGTGAAACAGCATCATCACAAATTCCACATGCAATACAAGATAAAAACTCAGCCCATATCACTCAATCCTTAAGCATATGTTCACTCATGCTTTGCAAAAAATCTCACAACCAAGCTTAGAATTATCATTAAGGCATGAGAACGTAGAAACAAAAACACCCAACCCCAACCTTAAACCCACCCACCCTAAAAAATTCAAAGAGGGGCCTTTTGGGAAGACTACTGTAAAGGTCAAGATTCCTGAGTGCAAATAGAACATGAATACTGCCACACCTCTATTGTGCACACGTTGACAAGGCTATTACACTCACTATCTTGGTGTCTAAGAAAAAGTATCAATGAGAAGAAGCACACTTATGCAAGTAAAGGCTCTAAAGGAGAAGACCAGCTTTATAAATATGGAGATCACATAGAAGAAAGGTTCAATCAACCAACACAATAAAATGCGATAATATACAAGGATCTAAGGGTAGCGTGATTAAAAAAAAGGAAATATGAATTAGTTCATACTTACTGTTCAAGCATCCAATAGCTGCGCCTTTGAAAAGTTTCATTCTCTTCCCCGTGAGCGTAGTAGCAGTGCAGCACATCAACACTACCAACCTAAAATTGCTTGAAGTATGTTACCTATCAGACCCTCGGTAAACTTTAATAGAGTTATATGAAGAATTAATCTTTTCAACAAACAAACCTCCAAACGAGAAAATGAGTAAATCCCTCAATATACAATGGCTATCTAAATAATGGCTTTTCTATACAACAAAACACGAAGATAAAGAAAATAGAATAAAATGCAAGGCAGCCTCACACTCTTGATAGCATTTTTCCACCGTTACCCTTATCACTTTGAAAATTTTAGTTTTTACAGTTAAGAATAACGTGTGATACAAACTAATTTAGTGCATTGGCAATTGAACAAGGGATGCATACTAAAAGCAATGGGGGACACTTATTATGGGACACAGAGATTATGCAAGTCCAGTCAATATCATAAAGCAAAATATGCAAATCCTAGAGGGTCAATCACCACGGCCTTTCTTTTTTATAAGTAAATTGATCAACATGATATAAACTCCATTTAAAAGTAAATGACCTTTTTTGCAAGCTTACCTTCAGCTTCTCATGAGCTTCCTTCACAGTTTTTCCATCTTTCTTCTTCCTCCAATTATGTCCATCCTTTCTAAAGTATCTCAACACCTTCCTATCAAAAAGAAATAGCGAACCACCTGACTTGGTGGAATACATGTCATGTCAAGTTTTTTTATGTCCATCCACTTAGGATTGAAAAAAAAAAAAAAAGAATGATAAGCTCTTATTTCAATGGGAGACAACATTGTTCCATAAATCCAGTGAATTCACATATAATTAAACTTTGTGCATGTAATCATGATGCTTATTTAATAATTAATTTGATAATATTTGCTAGAATCATACTTGGGGGCCTGTTCGGAGGCTCTGATTGAATATGAAACTTCTGATAATTACGAAGAATCTCACAAATTTCAGCTGGTCGCAACCACCGAGACCGGGCTTCTGCTAGTATTTGTTGAATATCTGCATACCAAACATAAAAATAAAAGTGTACTCCAAAGATCCAAAATTATTCATTAATCAACGCAAAAGAAGCATACAAGTACACAGGGCATATTCAAGAGAGTCATCTATCCAGGAGCAGAAAAAGATACAAGAAAATCATGAAAATAAAATGCAAAAGGTAAACATCTATCAAAGGGAGATCAATGATCTAAGAACTTCAGGAATTTACTAATTGAAAAAAATAAAAGAATTACAGGAACTGTGCGTGTTTGTATGCATGTCCTTATACGTCAAAGAGCAGAAAACAGTGAGCAAGCGAGGATGTGAGAGAGTAATGGAGCTCTCTAGCTCACACGTACAAATAGGTTAAGAAACATGGAGTGTAACTAGATGAGTATAGACATGTACTAAAGAACAACTCTCGCCAATAAGACGCACGGTCAAAATACATCTTATAATCGCTCATGATCATAAGTCGCAACTCTTCCACTGGCTTTTATTGGCCGCAGAAACACAAAAGAGAGGAAAAAATAATTTATAATTAAAATATTAACTAGCTTCGAGGAACTAATCCGTTTACACCAATCAACTGATAATAACCAGCTTAGCTGAGTCCAACGAAAAAAAAAAAAAAAAGTGTTCAAAACACAAAAAGTCAAATAACAAAGAAAAAACTCCCTCTGAGGCCATCACTTTTCCGTAGTTTTCTAAGTATCCAAACAGGTCGTAATAACAACCTCCATTCGCTACAACCAAAAAAATAATTAATTATTTACACCGAAACATCGACTCATAAAACCCTAGAGATCTCAAGAGTAATCAACTAAAATTCATCAAGATTTCTTCATGGCAAGAAAACAAAACTAAAAAAAAAAAGAGGAACGGATCCGTATAAATAAATTATCTGGAAAAGAAGAACACGCCAATAAATCCGACCTAGTCGAGGAGCGAGGCCGTAGGATACACGCTCCGCCATGAAGAAGACTGGATATATATCAGAGATTAAACTAAGAACGCATGGAGTTTGATGGAAATGCAAGAGAGTTGTGAGAGACTTCTTTGGAGTCAGCGTTTCGAATGACGTGAGGAAGCAAAATCGAAGACTTGGGAGTGTTTCCCTGCGAATTTAAAGTTCGCTGGGAAGGATTCTAAAGTCAATTCTGATGTGTGTTTTCTGCCCTGCTGGCCGAATCGTATTTCTTACTGTCGCCACAAGGTCGAAGAAAAGTGAGACTGAAGACTTTCAACCCCAACCCCCTTTTTTTTCTCCTGTTTTTTCAAAAATTATCTCTAGATCCCCTGCTGAAATTCTACCAGATCTAAACCGTTGGTTATATGAAATCCGTATCTCTTTTACGCGATCTGCACCGTTCCCATTAAATTTAATTTTCTATTCTCTCCTGAATCGCCTTCCTCAACCTATTACGTCGTAAATATTTTGTGTTAACAGTATTATGTCGTAAATTAGATAAAGCGATGAGTAAAAATCAAGAGAAATTGTGTACAAAGAAATAAATGTGAGCCGAGGAGGAGGTCCATGAAGCAAACTCTCGAGATGGGCATTCCGGTATGGGCCATGGTTCAAGCAATTATGTGGGCCCTTGAAATGGATCGAGATTTATTACAATTTTGACTCGTGGACATTTTCAATAATTTGGAGACATCTACCCACAATACGTGGAACCATCTAATACATGAGTTTACAGTGACCATGGGCAACCTTCAATGTTGTTTAATATACCGATTACATGTCTGTCTAAATTGTAAAAGGTATTTAAATAGTAAATTATAGAGAGTTATGAATTTATGGCGACATGCTAAGTTTTTATGTCATACATGAGTATGAAAATAAATATGCTATAGTCATAAAAAAATTTTATGAAAATAAATTTATAACTTGACATGATTTCATATGATACGTTTGATTTATTTTATAATAAAAGTACATTTATAATCTAACATACCACATCAAATAATGTCAATTTATCAATTTAATTTTGTGGGATCTCGTTGTGACTAAATCATTTATTGTATAAAAATTGATTTACAATGTTGTTCTCCATTAATTCTTAGATATACAATTATGATTCAAAAGTTTGTATACAATTTTAGTTTTAATTGTGACATAGTCAATTGTAGAATATTATATATAAACTCTAATCCAAAAACGAGGTGAGATTATTCGATGCCTCCCAATAATCCTCTTCAAGTTAAGCCCACAGATCAAAATGATTTGGTAAAAATATGAAGATCAACAAGAGATAAAGGTTACAAGGGGTAGCCTCGGACCTGGAGGCGTTTGAACTTTGAATAAACATTAATATTACAAGCATACTTCTAATGAACTAATTAAACCTTTAATCCATATAATTTATAAACAGACCAAATGAATAGACGTACACATGAATAATCCTAACAGGCTGATCTTTTGCCAAATTGAATATTAAAGAGCAACATCTTAACAGATCTAGATTTTCTACGCAACATGACAACTATGAATTATAGAGTGAATTACGTACAAGCTCTGTGACCAAAGTCTAAATAAAATCCCATGGAGCTATTAATAGGATTCTCTTCGATCGTACGTACTCTCACTTCAAATATTAGCTAGCTAGAGATATATATCACATATTTTTAACTTAATTGATTGTTTCCATGGCCCTCATGAACACCCAAGTTGCAGAGGCGCCCTCTGCATGATATTAGAATCATGCATGGCAAGCACAAGTCATGACTTGCATGCAAGCTGCTTCCACCGCTCTAGTACTGGTTAGCCAATTAAGATCAATGGAAAAACAGAAGAATTTGCTCCCAGAAGTTGAAACGAGATCTGTACTTCTTTCGGTAACTCAACTTTCCAGCGAAATACGTTGATGGGCCAGGTATGATAGCTCTTCATCCGGGATCATGTACTTCTTCTCAACGTCAACGTATCGATTCCAGAACCAATGATCTTGCCAGATTGTGTCCATGGATTCCAAACTAATCCCCTTAGTCTCGGGTACGAATAGCGCCACGAAAACGGTCATTATGAACACCCATGCAGCGTAGAAAAGGAAAACGCCATATTTCATGTGACATAAGATGGTGGCGAATACCTGAGCCAAAATGAAGGTGAACAGAAAATTGCAGGCAATGCCTATGCCTTGGCCGGCTGGTCGAATTTCCATTGGCAAGATTTCCCCCGGAACTAGCCACGTCAACGGGCCCCACGACCACCCGAATGCGGCCGAGAGGCCACACATCAGGACCAGCACAGTAATTGCTGCGCCCTGGGAAAAAGTGGCAGTTCCCGCAGTCCCTAGCTCCGATGCCAATATCGATGCCAAGGCCACCTTCATCACAAACATGAGAAATCCTCTTCAATGAAGATGCTAATTGTAACTGTTGGTATTGCTTACAATCATCGTAATAAACACTTAATTAACTGACCTGACAGGCAATCATCTGGACCCCAGCTTCAAAGAACAAAAGTCGGCGCCCAAACCTGTCAACGGCAAAAGTTGATACGAGCGTAGAGGTAGCATTCACGACGTTAAGTATGATGGCAGCAATCAAAGCCCCGTCGCTACTAATCCCGATCGAACGGAACATAACGGGCCCATAGAAAGCCACGACATTGATCCCCGTGAACTGTTGAAACGACGGGATAGCCGCCGCCAGTACCAGTTGGGGCCGGTGCCGTCTTTCGAATATGACCTTGTAGGGCTGGCGGTTGTCAGCTTTGGCGGCCTCATTGTGGCTAATCATCTCGTTCAGCTCAGCCTCAGTGTCGGAGTCGACACCACGAACTTGGTTGAGGGATTTTAGGGCTTCCTGCACCCGGCCCCGTTGGATCAGGCTACTTGGCGTGTCCGGAATGAACATCGCGCCAACCGTCATGATCGCCGCTGGTATGGCAGCACAACCCAATGAGACGCGCCAGCCGATGTCTCCGACATGAGCAGCCATGAGGTTGATCGATGCAGCTAATATCACTCCAGCGCCGATGAATAACTGGAAGGCGGTGTTTAACGTGCCGCGCCATTTAGGTGGAGCCATCTCCGAGAGGTATATTGGAGCTGCCTATATCAAAACAACAGACGTTAGAAATTAGAATAACTCAGTTACGTAGAGCGTAGCGATTTTTATATTCTACCTTTTTCCTCTCTATATTTTTATTGATAACATATATTTTAATGTATTGCGAGCACAAAGTTACACTAAATTAGATCTGCATCACACCTGATTTGTGAAACCAATCCCAACTCCGAGAAGGAGTCGACCAAAAATGAGCATTTTCACGTCCATAGCAACAGCATTAAGCACCGTACCCAACAAGAACACGGCGCCACCGATAATCAAAATGCCTTTGCGCCCTGTAGCCGTGGTAACACGGCCAGCTACGAGGGACGATACCAGACCCGTTATGTACAATGAGGATGTAAATGCTGTTAGGATTTGGCTGTCGAATATACAGTACTGATTCTGCCGTGCATCATGCATCTTTAGTAAAACGGATGGGAAGAATTTCTTAAGAAATGGTTCCATTGTTATTACACCTCCTGCAATCAAACATCATAATTTTGACTTCACGTGTCATTAATTCAAAATAATTTTGTAGAGAAAAGATCGTTATTTTGTATCTAAACAGGATAAAATTGGAGAAACTTTTTGAAGAAGATGAATCTTAAGAATTTATATCTCATATTTATTACTGCAACTAAAAGAGAAAGCCATGATGCTATTGGGATTCTTGGGTTTCTAGCTCAAACGTGTCATGCTAAAATAGCCCATGCATAGACGGAGATCGAGAGATCCAAGAGTAACCTGAAATGCCGATATCATAGCCAAATATCAACCCAGCTGAAGCCGCAACGATGCAGATCATGAGGACGGACGGCGTTAGAGATCCAGTACCGCCATTGTTATTGGAACCGCCCAATGTTTTGATATCTAACACATTACCGCGTACTGCCATTTCTGTATGTATGTGTTTTTTTCTGTCTCGAAAGGGTTCCAAAGAAGTAAATTTAGTACGAGCAATTTTAATATACGTACATTTTTTGTTTCTTTAATTATTATTATTATTATTATTTTATTTATAGGAGTATATTCTTTTTCGCCTGTTGGAGAGTAGGAAGTTCATAAAGAATGCGCATTTTGTGCAGTTTAAGACGGTCATACGTACAAGGAAGTTCATGACGGCCCATCATGTCAACATATTGGTCCTGAACGTGCCCGATAAAAGAGGGATCAAAAGTGGGTAGTTGGCCTAAGAATATATAAGCTATAAATAAACTATTTCAGATGGGCAATAGCAACATTCGGAAAACAAAAGTTCTATATTATAAGGTAAGATAAAAATTAATAAACTATTCTTTGTCAAAAAAGTTTTATCTGCCAACGGCCATGGCCGCCCACAATTACGGAGTAATACAACCGTAAACAGATTAAGTATTTAAAAATAATTTTACAAATTAACATAATTTTATATAATATATTATATTTACTTTATAATAAAAATAATTTTAAGAAAAAATTCCATTATGCTAGGCTTCCAAATGATTCTCCTTCTTATGAATCTCGGTATCTCTTCGTTATGCATTTTTTTCCTTCTCTCTGATTGCAAACTATCTTAATTCTTGCAGAATGATTAACTAAATCATATGCATATGTATGAGACCAAAATCAAACCCACACAGGTTTTGTTTGAATGTGTGCATGTTCAACAAAAAAAATGATACTCATATACACAAAAGTAAGGCAGATCCAAACACAATATCTTGAAATTTCTACAAATTCATTAAAATCTAAACATCATACCAATATACAGGAAAGGAAACCAAATCCAAAAATAAAATCTAATACGTGTAGATCTAAAGAAGAGAAACAAATTCTCTCAAACCAAACGCAATCCTTGATATGTTGAAATTTATACAAGTTGAGTAAAAAAAAACATATTGGTAGCGAGAACAAACCAAATTAAAAAACCATTGGTAATGTGTAGATCTAAACAACAAAATAATTAAGAAATTCCTCAGACGATTACAGAAACAGAGTCGGAAGATATCAAAACTCCCCATAATGGGAAGTGCTGACCACCAAATTTAGAGCACCACCGCGTTCAAAAGAAACCAACAAGTCTCCACCGTAGCTATGCCAACCTTAGATCCATCACACGCAAAGTTTTCTTGTGTTCTTCCGAAGTCACCGTCGTTGATCTCAATTCCGTCTGTAACTGTCAATAATAACTGTAAAAAACTGTCAATAATAATTCAGATCTCATAATCATTATATACAATTTGAAAAAATTTAATGAGATAAGAGTGTTGATGACAAAACCAGATAAGTAACAATGCAATTTTAGCAATTGGGCACACGTGCCTTACTAGTACATATTATATATGTGTATATATTTTAATTATAGTAAAATATATTTTCTCAAATCATAAAAATATAATGAACCACTCCGGGGTTAGCCATAAGGAGGAGACCAGACAGGTGGAGTGAAGGGAGGAGATCCTACGTACGTCTGCCATTTATTGGTGGCGTGATGTCAGGTGGGATAATTTCGTAAACTTAAAGCTAGGCTTGATCACAAAGATTGGAAAGCAAACTCCCAAGTTTGACCGTTCGCTAACTCCCGCTTAGTCCCATCTGGCAGCTTGTATTCTAACGTTTTAAATAGGATTGAACGGCGCTAACTTCTGTGTCTCTCCAATGGAGTCCGCATTACCCGTAACTACGACGACAATTGCGCTTTTCGCCGTCTCAAAATCCCTCAGCCGCCATCGCTTCTGCGGGTCTCCTCTTACTCAGTTGCTTCATTGGCCACTCCTGACTCGCCGACTCAGATGCAGTCGTGGTTTAGTTTCCTCGTCTCCGAGGAGCCTGCACGCTGCGGCGGTGTTACATCCTATACGAGGCCGTCCAAAGTGCTTATCGAGCTCCACTGCTTCCTTTGCGTCTGGCGGTGGGACCGGTGGCGGGTTCGGAGGAGGTAGCAGAGGCGGTGGCGGTGATAATGGATCAGGCGGCGGGGACCCGAAGGGGAATTTGGTTGCTGGAGGGGCCGAGGCGGTCACGGCACTCTCGCCTGATGTGATTATACTCGATGTCGGAGTATGAACTCTCTCTCGCTTAATTTAATTTTTTATCTTCTGCTATAAACTTGGTTAAATGGTTACTTGTATAAAAAAATAAAATAAAATTGGTTAATTGGTTTTATTTCTGTACGTATGTGGCAGGGAATGACATGTGGGGGATGTGCAGCTAGTGTGAAAAGAATTCTAGAAAATCAAGTAAGTTTTTCCTTTTTGTTTATTTTTTCTTTGGTTGAATCTGATTCTGATTCTTCATCGATTACCACGCAAAATGGGATAGCGTTTTGAGTTATTGACAGAGGATGTTTGGCGAGGTTTGCTAAGTTGAAGAGCTGACATTTGGACAATTTGTTTTCTTACCAACGTGTATGCAAAAACCAAATCTTTTGTTCTGAATTAATGAGGTCTGTACATCCGCGACAATAGATAAAAGAAGTTTTATAAAAAGTCAGCATTTTGTGGTATCAAAATGGAATTGAGATTTATTTCAAATTCTGGCGTCTGCGGATTCTAAAAAAATCGGTGTTTTGACTGTGGAACTGTATTTTGGGTTTAGAGTTGAAAGCCTTCTAGCGCTGGAAAACCAAGTTATGGAGAAAATATGGAGATTCTTTAAACAAAAAAGAAAAAAAGAAAAGGTAGCAGCATAGGATAAAACTCAACTATGGGCAAATGTTGGTGAAATCTGCCATTAAATAAGGGAGAGTAAACGTCAATGGAAATCACCAACCATGGATGAACCCATACATAGAACCATACATTGATTCTCTCACATCCCAACCTGAATTGCAACCACCCAATTCGTCCGCATGTTGGTATGTTACAACCCCTCACTCTTCAGCAGTTCATTCAGCATGCGCCACACTTTCACTCCCAAGGTGTCCATCACATGCACAAATGCGTGATGAGATCCTCGATATATTTAAGCATCTATAATTAATTCTTCTTGAATTTTCTGTCTCCCATCTCTTTTTCACGTGCGAGAGCCATCTGGAGCAAAGTTTTCATTCAATTAGAGTTCAGCTGGGTGATGCCGGCTACAGTGGTGGAGTTAACGGCCAGCTGGACAATTCCTGGTGATGCTCCACAAATCAAAGCCGTATGGAAAATGGTACCTATATGCATTATGTGGTGCATATGGCGTGAACGTAATGAGCGGACTTCCGAAGATAAGGAGTGGACACTAGAGCAGCTTAGATCTTTATTTTTCCATACCTTATTTCTTTGGGCTCTAGCTATAGATTTTAATGGCCTAAATTTGCAAGATTTTCTTGTTTCCACTATTATGACATAGATAGGCCTTCTCCTTTGTATACCATATTGTGTACTTGGGCTTTGCCTATCCATTATTAATACTACTGTTTACTTATTAAAAAAAAACTAAATCTGTATGATACATTTTATTACAATTTTGGACAGCCGCAAGTGTCATCTGCTAGTGTGAACCTGACGACAGAGACAGCTGTAGTATGGCCTGTATTGGAAGCCACTATCTCACAGAACTGGCAACAACATCTAGGGGAGGCACTAGCAAATCATTTGACTAACTGTGGTTTTAAGTCTAACCTTCGAGGTAAGAATATCATTATACATAATGACCACCATCTTTGTTATTATTGTCACTGCTTTTTTGTTATAATTATCATCATCACTATCATCTTTGTTGTCATGGTCATTTTAATTATGACCTACATTTGACAGTTAGTTAATAGTTCTTGTAAAAAAAGGTTGTAGGATTACATAGTTAGTCTTTTTTCTGTCTTGTGCTTTACTTTTTGTCAGGCAACTTTGAACCTATATAACACCGTAATTGCACCCAAGGTTTGCATAATTGGCCAATATACATGGGTGTGTATGCTTATGTTCTATTAATTACAGTATTTGAGCAAAGGGCTCACAGATCCTGATTTCTCAAAATCACATTTGGTGTAATACCTTGAATTGTGTGTAGGAAGGTGGTTTATCGGGTCTCACATTGCTTGGTAAGGAGAAATTTTTGCACTTTATAATGGATTTCAATGGGCTCTGATTATAACATTGACTCGTCTTTTTCTGTTTACTTCTCAAAAAAAAAAAAAAAAAACATTGACTAGTCTTTGTGGATTATAGGCCTATATGTGGCTTGGGCTTTCTTTGTGTCGTAAAGAATGGTCTCAAAGCTAATCCCAACTTGTGTGAGACTTGAGCTGTGCTACCTATGATGGAATGGAATAGCCTGATGAGGACGTCAAGGATTCAAGGGGGGAGATTGCAATACCCCATATTGTGTATAGGAAGATGGTGAATGAGATCTCACATCGCTAGGGAATGAGAATTTTTTGCACTTTATAATGAATTTTAAGGGGCTCCAATTGTTATGTTGACTAATCCTTTTGGAATATGGGTTCAAATGTGGCTTGATCCTTCATTGGATCATTATAGCTTCTTCCAAGAACTTCTTGTATATTTTTGGAATGGCCAGAAGTATGAAGTCAAAGCATCCTAGATGGAGCTGAACTGATTTGTAATTTTTATGACTACTTGGCTGCTTCTATATGTGCAGATTCAGGAAGAGACAATTTCTTCAAAGTCTTTGAAAAGAAAATGGAAGAAAAGCGATATCGCTTAAAACAAAGTGGTAAAAATCTTGTTACAACTTTATCCTTTAGAGGCTGTGAATCATAGTTTGTTATGTTTCTATCCCAGCAGCGGAAGATTTTTCTAAATCTTTTACCTATCAAAAAGTATGTTATGTTTCTATAGGGCATTATGTTAATAAGCTGTTTTAAACTTTCATATGGGAAATATGACACTGAATTCTTATACTTCTTTAGGTTCTGAGCTTGCTGTTTCCTGGGCTTTATGTGCTGTCTGCCTCTTTGGTCATCTATCTCATTTCTTGGGAGCCAAAGCTTCATGGATCCATGCATTTCATTCCACTGGATTCCATCTGTCCTTGTCTTTATTTACACTTCTTGGTCCTGGGCGTCAACTCATCCTTGATGGTGTGAAAAGCCTTTTTAAAGGTGCTCCGAACATGAACACGTTAGTTGGTCTTGGGGCTCTGTCATCATTTTCAGTCAGTTCATTAGCTGTCCTAATACCAAAACTGGTATACTTCAATCCTTATCCCTAATATGGCTGTGCTTCCATCAATAACTCAAACTGCATATATATATATATATATATAATTATAGGGTCTCTACCGTATCATATAGGTCAATGGATGCTGTAGCCTGTTTAATCGATAGTCTATATGCAGGGTTGGAAGGCTTTCTTTGAAGAACCTATTATGTTAATAGCATTTGTATTGTTAGGAAGGAATCTTGAACAGAGAGCTAAAATTAAAGCAACCAGTGATATGACTGGACTTCTCAGGATTTTACCATCAAAAGCCAGGCTTCTCGTCAATGGTGCAAAAGAGTTGGGCCCAACAGTTGAAGTTCCTTGTAACAGTCTCTCTGTTGGAGACCACGTTGTCATACTTCCTGGAGTATGTAAAATGAACCCTGGCTTCCATCGATTTGGTTTTCAATTCTTTATTTTTTTTGTTTTTTCCCAACTTGTGGTGTAAAAGTTAATACAGCTGGTGGCCAACCATATCCTGCTTAAATTAATAAACTACAGTAATAATTCATCATTTCTCCCTTAAGCTATTATATGAAGCCTTTAATACATATTCTTACATTATTTTAGGACCGTGTTCCAGCAGATGGAATAGTCAGGGCTGGTAGAAGTACCATTGACGAGTCTAGTTTCACAGGGGAACCACTGCCAGTGATCAAATTACCTGGGGTATTTCTATTTCTTTGAATATAGCGCTTTCTTATTCTCAACATTCAATTTCGGTTTAGTAGCAATGTTACAAAGTTGTGTGCTTATTACCTAGGCAATACTAGTAAACCTTTTGGTTTGGCTACATGGAATATTAACTATTTAGTGATGAAGATGAAGAAGGTGTATCTATTTTCATATTATTGTATTATAGTGCATCTTATTCCTGTGCCAGAGTCAAGTTGCAGCTGGAAGTATAAATCTTAATGGAACTATTACAGTTGAAGTGCGGAGACCAGGTGGCGAGACTGCTATGGGAGACATTGTTCGTTTGGTGGAAGAAGCACAAAGTAGGGAAGCTCCTGTACAGCGGTTAGCAGACAAGGTTCTCTCAAAATCTTGTACAACTTTTAGATATATTATTGTCTAGTGATTCTAAAAAGGAGAATCTTGTCATGTGCTACCCTTGAGTCTTTCTAATAAATATATTTAACCTCATTCCTATTCCTAACCATCTTATTGCTTACTGGTGGGAGTTTTCGACATATGTATTGTGTTTTATTTATTTTTAAACTTTTCCTCTCCTGGTATTTGAATCAACAGCTTTAGAGTTAATTATATTGCACTTGTAGTAGTGGTTAATTACATTATACAAGATGCTTATCTATAATTTTTTCCTTGGTTTCAACAGGTTTCTGGGCACTTCACTTATGGAGTAATGGCGCTCTCTGCTGCTACATTTGTGTTCTGGAGTCTGTTTGGTGCACATGTTCTACCTGCTGCTTTTAATCAAAGAAATTTGGTTTCATTGGCACTGCAGCTCTCTTGCAGTGTTCTGGTATGATGCTTGGAATTTGTACATACACTTGAGTATTCCTATGAAGGTTTTGTTGTATTGTGTATGCTCTTATACTTTCTTGCTCCGATATGCCCCATATGGCTATTCTGATATAGTACTCTTCAAAATGGCTGCACAACATATTATTTCCTTGCTTTAGCTGCAACAAGCGTGTATAATTTGAACTATTTCTTATTTTTTTCTCAATGTGATTTGGTGAAAATTAACTACTTGCTTTTTACTTGCCTGTGGTTAAATGAAGGTACTCAACGAAGTTGGGTTTAATAAATGTAACCGAGTAAGAAAACACAGTCAGTTAAATATTTCTTTACAAGAGTTTTGTTGAAAAAACTCTGATCTGCAGAATGTACGACTGTTCCAGCTACATTTTCTTCTATTTGAAAATTGGCATTTGAGACTCAACGACGCACCACCTATGTCTGATACTCAGTTGCAGTACCACTAAAAGAAAATTAAAGTTTGATTTTTTTTACCGATAAAAAATTTCATCCTTCTCTCTTTTTCTTTTTCTAGTTAGGTGCTCCTCTTGTATACTTTCTGTGGACACAAAATCTTTGGTAACAAAAAAAAGTGCATTAGTTATCCAGGAGGCATGTAAAAATGACTTAAAATATATTTGTTATTTTCTAACTATACAAATGGTTTTGGTGCATGAAAACAAACACTAAACTGAAAAGAGTTATATATCAGTTATATAGGCTAACACAGACAAACTTGTATTACCTTATACCCTCTTCCAGATTTTGGGGAACTTCTTCCTGACCCCCAGTGTCTGTGTTAAGACATCAAACTCGTGTCCGTGAACACATCTTATAGAGTTATAGACAAAACATATGGAAACATCAAATTTTGCCATAACCTTTCTTTTTTATTGCAAGTTGTACAGCTTAACAAAAAAAAAAGGAGACTTCCTAGAGTGCTTTTCATAAATAATTATGTAGTTTCAGTAGAATCTCCGCTAAGATGCTAGTCATTATTATTCCCTTACATGTATTATTATTTGGACAACTCGTATCAACCCATCTAATTCGTAATGAAAATGTAAGCTGAAATAAAAAGATCATTTAGGGCTTCAATGCATGGCCCTAGCAGATTGGTCCGATGTTCCTGGCCCAATCAAATATAATAAGTAATTTTTTTCTTTTGGGCCTGAAACTGGCTGTTATAAATGAGGATTTTCACAGAAAAATCCTTTAGTATTTCTGCCGTGTTAATTATTCTTCATTAGTGCTTAAATCCCTGCAGTCTGCTCCTTTCCAGGCAATGGTAAACTGTTTTTCTTATTGACTCAGGTAGTTGCTTGCCCGTGTGCACTAGGCTTAGCCACACCAACTGCTGTGCTGGTAATGTCCTTGCAAATGCTGTACATCATTAGATGAGAGATCAGGTTGAACTTAATGTAATATGATTCTTCATTGACCATTTTCCAGGTTGGAACTTCCTTAGGGGCAACAAGAGGAATGCTTTGGCGTGGTGGAAATATCTTAGAGAAGTTTTCAATGGTGAACACTATTGTGTTTGACAAAACAGGGACACTTACCATTGGCAGACCTGTTGTGACAAAGGTCGTGACTCCTGGAGATGGGGGAAGTACAGATTCAAAGTGAGTGGTGACATTTACTCTTGGTATCAGACCATTTAAGTGGGGAACTTATTTTTATTTGTCCAACTTAATGTCTGTCGTGTCTTCACTAAGACTTAGCTACCAATTTTATGAGAAAAAGTCTATTTTGAATAGGAATGTGTTTCTTAGACTGAAATGCTTTATGAGGTAACAGTTCCAATGTTTCTTATTTCTGCAAGAGATCAATTCAATATTGGGATCTGCAAGTTTTGGAAAGTCCAAAAATGAGTTAAAGTAGTTCAAACAAATAGAATGACTGACTCTTGTTTCTAGGAGAGGTGAAACTGCCAGGTGCTAAGAACACCCAATTACTTGTGTGAAAATAGACAAAGTGATTGCCACGTGATGGCTATTTTATTATTTTTGATAGATAATAAGAGAATTTATTCCAAGTAAGTAGGCATAGCCCAAGTACACAGGAAGTATACACGTGATAGCTATTTTATGATCTGACTTGTATTAGATATGGTACCACACTGATCATTTCATGTTTGAAAGCTTACTAATAACAAGGTAGCCAGTGTGAGTCAGAAAGGCAGTCTGCAGTCTGTTTCTAAAATGTTACGAAACTTGATACATTATGAGTTACTTAGATGCTCATTGATTTAAGGTGATACATCTGAAAGAAAGAAAATTGCACTGATCAGTTGGTTTTGCGATTTGATAACACTGAGCTGTTTGGTTTGATGTAGAGATAATTCCCATCCTACCTGGTCTGAAGTTGAGGTCCTGAAATTGGCTGCTGGAGTAGAAGCAAATACAGTTCATCCAGTTGGGAAAGCAATAGTGGAAGCTGCTCGTGCTGTTAATTGTCCCAGTGAAAAGGTAAATTCTGTTGTAACTTCTTTCAAATTGTAGACCAGATATGTTCCACATTGATGAATTGACATCTTCTACTTAGCTTTCTCTTTGAATTTTGAAATGCAACAAAGTCGACACAATTGTTATGTAATCTTTCAAACTTATTTGATTTGCAATATCATCTAATACCCCAGAGCTTAGTATTGATTTGTGTATCAATTTTCATTGTTTACGATGACATGAACCATAAATGCTAGAGCTCATTTTCTTTCAAGTTTAACTACTTGCATCAATGGAGAGTATTATAAAATCTCAACCTGATAGTTTTCCATTGTTTTTAGTAGACTTATAAATGATTTTTTTTGTTAGTAAATAAGAAATGCCACACCTAGGCATGACTGTCTAAAGATAAAAGAAAATCAATGCCATCAAAGTCTTGCACTTGACCAATGGAATTAAGTGTGAAGAAAAAAAGTTCCAAGCTCGACCATTGTCCAGTCACGATCCGCAAAACTCCGACCATTCCTCTCCATCCATATGCACCACCCTAGGCAGCCCGGTATCATCTTCCACATAGCTGCAATTTGAGAGTTACCCTGGATGCCTTGCCAGCTTGCTAAAAAGTCAACAACCCTTCTTGGCATTACGCAAAAGAGTCCCACTCTTGCAAAGATATCTTTCCATTAGCTCCTAGCTACATCTCAATGCAATAATAGATGAGAATCTTCCTTAGATTATCTAAGGTGAGAATCTTCTCTAACGAAGCTGCCTATACAAAAAAAGAAGCTTTTGGGGGGGCCTTAGTCTTCCATATGTTCTTCCATGGGAATGTTCTTGTAGAATGTGTCAGAGATTTAGGAGAGGTTTGGATAATGAGTTGAGATGAAAGTTGAATAAAATATTATTTTTTAATATTATTATTGTTTTGGGATTTAAAAAAGTTGAATTATTTATTGTATTTTGTGTGAGATTTTGATAAAGTTGTAATGATGAGATGAGATGAGTTAAAAGGTTTTTTGTATCCAAACCTCCACTTATAGTACGACTGTCACGGGGACATCACATATTGCGGCCGTATGGAAGATGGCTCATCTTTGTATTCTTTAGTGTATTTGGAGTGAAAGAAACGATAGACTTTTTGAGAATCAGAAGCGCTCTCTAGAAGAGTTTAGGAGGTTTTTTTGGAAGACTTCATTTATGTGGGCCCTAGCTTTAGGGTTGAATGGTGTCAGCTTCCATGATTTCCTTGTATTAGTTACTAGTTCCTAAATAGGTGTATTCACATGTATACTTCCAGTGTACCTGGGCTATGCCTATCTTTTCATCAATAAAATATCTTATTACTTATAAAAAAAAAAAAAACTTATAGTACGACTGTACAGTAAAGTTCCCCTTCTTCTATTGCTTGGGTGATGCCCAATGTTAGATTTGGTCGAATGACCCCTTTGAGGTGCTTCCTTCGCATTATATAGAAATAATTACAAAGATAAGATTGAGAATTCAAATTTGAATCTCAACAACTACATCTTTATCTCTATCTAATCTCAACAAATTACAGCTTTATCTCTATCTAAACTAACCTGATTTTATCCTATCTAAATATGGACAAGTTTAATTTAAATACAAGATAAGATTAGAAGATAATTCCTAATCTATTTGAATTTCAGTTCTGCTGCATCCCAATAAAGTAGGAGATTAGCTGCCATGTAACCCTAGCTGCAACTTAGTAAAGAAAACCCTAGTTTTCCTTTGATACCCTCCCTCAAATTGATGCTAGGGAGTTGACTAGCAGCAATTTGCTAACTGGGTATTGATGTCATTGTCGAGTCAAAACTTTGGTGAAGATATCAGCTACTTGGTGTTCAATGGACACATGAGGGAGAATGATAGCTTTAGACTCATAGTCATCTCAGATATAGTGACATTCAACCTCGATATGCTTCGTACGTTCATGAAAAACTGGCTTGGCTACAATTTGAGTGGCACTTGTATTGTCACCATGAAGAGGCGTGGGATGTGCTTGTGCAAAACCGAGTTCTGAAAAAATACCACAACCACATAATTTCCAACATGCAGCAAACATTGCCCTATATTCAGCCTCTGTAGATGACTTAGATACGCAACCTTGCTTCTTACACTTCCAAGAGATAAGAGAATCCCCATGGAAGACACACCATCCAGTAGTAGAACGTCGGGAGTTTGGACATCCAACCCAATCTGCATCACTATAGGCAACTAATTGAAGAGAAGAACCCTTAGGAAAAAACAGTCCACGATTAGGAGTCCCAAGTAGATAGCGAATAATCCGACGAACAGCTACAACATGAAGATGTCAAGGAGAATCCATGAACTTACCAATAGTGTAGACAGCATAAGAAATATCAGGGTGAGGTGATGGTGAGATAAATCAAGCTGCGAACCAACTTACGGTATAAGGTAGGATCTGGGAGAAGTTTGCCTTCGTCTTTACTATACTTAACATTCATCTCCTGAGGAGTATCAACTGGAGTAGTATCTTCCAATCTCCCTAATTGAATTAGGTCTTGAATGTACTTGTGTTGATTGAAAAATAAACCATGTGGCTGAGACCTAACTTCAAACCCTAGAAAGTAGGTAAGATCCCCAAGATCCTTCATGTGAAACACATTATGAAGATGTTGCTGAAGTTTTTTAATCAAAAGTCCATCCGAACCAGAGATGATAATATTATCTACATATACCAATAAAAATACTACTCCAGCATCACCCTTGTGCAAAAATAATGAAGCATCATACTTTGCTTTGCTTAAAAGAAAACCCTAGCAAAGTATTGCGAAATTTTTCAAACCAAGCTTGAGGAGCTTGTTTAAGACCATACAAAGACCTCCTCAATTTACAAACAGCCATAGGGGAGGAAATAGGCATACCAGATGGAAGTTTCATGTAGATATCTTCCTTTAGATCGCCATGCAAGAAAACATTCTTGACATCCATCTGATGTAATTGCCAAAATTTAGAAGCAGTAAGGCCAAGTAGCAAGCAAACAGTAGTCATCTTGGCAACTGGAGCAAAATTTTTATCATAATCTATGTCATACTCCTGGCAATTCCCCAAAGCAACCAATCTAGCTTTGTATCGTTCCAGTGAGCCATCAGAATGAAGTTTTACGGAGTATACCCATTTACTACCAATTGGTTTGATAGAAGGAGGACATTGTACCACATCCCAGGTCTAATTAGCCGCAAGTGCATCAAGTTCTGTCTGCATCGCTTGCTGCCAACACTCATGTTCCATAGCCTATTTGTAACATGAAGGGGTAGCAATGGAAGATAATATAGCAGTCATAGAAGTGGGGGAAGAAAAACCATACCAAGCTGGTGGATGAGAGACATGGGTAGATTTCCGAGGAATAGGAGCAGCAGGAACTATGGTGGATGTTGGATCAGGTGCTGGAGTAGAAGAATCTTGAGAAGCCATAGGAGACTCAGCCAAAGGGGTGCTATGACGTCGAGTGTAGACAAAACCAGGTTTAAACCAAGCCACTAGAGCAAAAGAGGTATCAAGAATGGGCAGAGGGAAGGGCTCGGGCTCATCATGAAGAATTGAAAAACTAGGTGAGATAGGATCAATATGAGAGAGAAAAAATTGCTGGTTTAAAAAAAAAAATCCTGGAAATTTGAATTCTTCGTGCATTAGGATCATAACAAATAAATCCTTTTTTAGTGAAACTATATCCAAGAAAAGCACACTTAATTGATTGAGGAGTCAATTTATGTCTTTCATGTGGTGGAAGATGAACAAAACACACAACCAAAGATTTGCAAATTAGAATAATTAGGAGTGTGACCAAACAATATGGAATAGGGAGAAACATTATGTAAAACTGGTGTGGGCAATCTATTAGTTAAATGGACAGAGTAGCTAATGCTTCACACCAAAAACGAGATGGAACTGATGAGTTAATAAGAAGAGCCCGAACCATTTCAAGCATATGACGATTCTTACGCTTAGCTACCCCATTTTGTTGTGGTGTAGATGCACAAGAACGTTGAGAAAGAATACATTTTTCTTGAAGAAAATTCTGAAATTCATGAGACATATATTCACCCCCAGAATCATATCCTAAGACCTTGATAGAGGAAGCAAATTGTGTCTGAATGAATGCAAGAAAGGCCTTGAAAACAGAAAAAACTTCGCTTTTAGTATGGAGAAAATATATCCAAGTGAATCTACTGCAATCGTCAATAAAAGTAACAAAATACTTATAGTGAGCATGTGATATAACAGGAGATATACCCCAAACATCGTTATGAATTATATCAAACACCCATGAAGCATGAGAACCATATTGTGGGAACGGTAACACTTTGCTTTTGGAAGTTTGCAAGTTTGCAAGAGGTACAATCAAAAGAAATCGTCAAATGGCAACCGTTTGGAAGATGTTTTTTCTTTGTCTTATGTGTTGTATTTGGAAGGAAAGGAACAGGCGCTGTTTTGAGAATAGAGAATGATCAGTGGAAGGGATTAGAGCGTTTTTTTCTTTCATACTCTGTTGCTTTGGGCTTCGGTTATTGTATTGGATGAGATTAGTCTTAATGACTTTTAATGTGTTTTCAAGGGTTAGCTTGTAATTAGGTGTCTCTCTATGTACACTTCCTGTGTATTTGGGCTATGGCTGATTATGTTTATTAATAAATTTCTTACTTATATAAAAAAATATATAGATATATAAAATAATAAAAAAGGTTCCCCTTCTTGGATGGTGACCACATCATCTTATCCACTCCTCCAGTCACTCTACAATTGTACACAAGATTGAAGAAATCTGTAAACGTGTCAATTTTCCAATCTTGGGCAGCTCTTAAAGAAAATAATATTCCATTGGAGAGAGCCACTAGAGAGATCCATAAGCTCTCCTACTATAGCCGCCTTTCTTTGTGCAATGCTTTATAGTATTGGGTAGGCTTCTTTGAGGCTTGGATCTCCACACTGTAAGTCATTCCAGAATTTAATTCTAGAGCCATCCCCAACTACAAACCATGTTGATCGATGGAGATTGGTCCAGCCTTTTATGTGTTTCCAAAGACCCACCCCATGTGGTCCACTCACCTCATTTGAGCACCATCCTCCCCACAATCCATCATATTTTAAGTCTATGATCACCCTTCACAAAGCTGCCCTCTCTTCATGATATCTCCATAACCCTTTACCAATAAATCCTTGTTGAAAACCAACAAATTCCAAATTCCCAACCCACCTTCACATATAGGGATACAAACCATAGCCCAATTCACCAAATGCAACTTGAAGGATTTTGAGATAAAATACAAGAAGTTTCAGGTCTATCTGGAGAAGGCTCATCAAAAGATTCTTCTGGATTGAGGGAACAGGTGTATTTTTTTCTGTCTACCAGGAATTAGCAATTGATGCGGGAAGGAACTATTGAATACCTGGAATCTCACAGTGATGTGTGTGTAAAATGTATTGGCATGGGCTACAAGAAGTTACAAAAATTGAGACTAAAGATTAAAAAAAAAACTATAGAAACATGGTCTAGGCTTCATTGGGTGCTCCCTTGGGAGGGACCTTTTATTCATTACCAAGAAGAAAATGGAGTTATGACCAAACACATTGGGCAAAGATATAAAACAAAGGGACTAGGTTCCACAGGCCAATCTAGCTGCAATACAACCTGATCAGGTTACATATACAATAATAAAAAATAAATAATCTCTATCCATCATTCACAAACTGGATAAAAATCTCTCTATATCCACTATTCACCCTGTCCTTTGGCTTTTTTATTTTTGTTTGATTTCTTCTAATAACAGTTAACTAAAGTAACTATCTTCTTAATGTACCTTTCCCGTGGAAAAGTATTTGGAGGTCCTGCGTGCCTTCCAAAGTAGCTTTTTTTGTATGGACCGCTGCTCTTGAGAATAGTTTGACCACGAACAACTTAAGGAAGAGGGGACTCGTTGTGATGGATTGGTGCTATTTGTGCAAAAAACATGGAGAATCAGTGGACCACTTACTTTTGCATTGTGAGGTGACAAGAGTGTTGTGGAATGAGATCTTTAGAAGAGTTGATGTCGCTTGGGTAATGCCTTTGAGGGTGGTTGATTTACTTGCTTGTTGGAAGGAAATTCAAGGCTGTCCCCAAGTGGCGGCAGTATGGAAGATGATTCCATTGTACATTATGTGGTGTACTTGGTCGGAAAGGAATGCGTGCTGCTTTGAAGATAGGGAGTGCACTATGACGGAGCTTCTGAATTTTTTTGTACACATGTTATTGCTCTGGTTTCAGCCATTGTGCTTAATGGAAACAATGTTCATGACTTCTTATCTTTAATTTAGTGTTTCTAGAATGTATTTAGGCGTTCTTCTGCATTCCTCCTGTGTACATAGGCTATGTCTATTTCATTGCATTTCAATCAAATTTACCTCTTACTTATAAAAAAAAAAGTAACTATCTTCTTATTCATAGTGTCATTCATTTTTATAAAGTCATCTTCTCTGCTATATGCTGTCAGTTCAAACTCTTATTTAATGATCTGTTCTTTATATCCTCAACACGTGCCTCAAAGGAGCAATGTCATCCGGACTACATCCAATCCACTGCTCTATGACTGCATTTTGTGGTCCTTAATAACTTGGACTAGGCTTATCTTCATTGATAGCTGTTGCAATTGTTTGTAGCATGCAGTTTTATTTGTCTTTACCTGAGGATTCTCAAGTCCTCTTCTATTTGTCGTTGCTCCATTATTTTCTCTCAAAACTACTATTTATGACCTTCTAAATATTATTTGCAGTGTCCACACACACTATAAGTTGTACAAGTCTCAAAATGGTTTTTCCCACTGAATCATTGTTCTTGAGAATCAAGTGTTATAATATCAGGCACCTACTACATACGTTAGTCTCTAATTGAGAAATATAACTTTAAGCTTCTTTCCTGAAGCTTTTTCCACCACATGCAAAGTCTTTCAAATTGCACTATGTGGCTGACACGACCAGGAGGCAACATTCCTTTTAGATATTGAATGCTATAATCCACCAAAGGGGAATACTAGTTAACTGCCAGTTCAAGATTGAGAGGTAGTGCCGTACATATGAATGGAATTAGGGAGGACACTTAGAGGGGAAGTTGGGCAAGCATCTGCTGGGATAAGCTGTGTGGATTTGGTGGAGAATAATTTCCTGCAGACGCACATCTGGTTTGCCAGAACTCCTAAGATCTCTTTCGTAAAGGCCCATTTTGATGAGCAATAATTTGCATAACTATAACATTAAGAATTGTTTTCTTAGTTGGTGTTACATGTGCAAGGATGATGAAACTGATGAACATTTGCTTGTCCCTTGTACTAATGAACATGATGGCCAATGGTTATCCCCAAATGAATGACTGAGTTATTAGAAGTTGGGGAATGGGAGAGTCTGTTGTATGGAGAACAATCCCATCGTGTCTCATGTGCTGTATTTGTTTGGCTCAGATGGATTTCGTTTGAATCTTAATGGTCATTTGTTTGGCTTATATATTTTTTTACCAATAAAAAAAATCTTAATTGTTATTACAGCTAGAAACAGACGTTTTTGTTTTCAGGACATTAAATTTTGTGTTTCTAATACATCATCCAGTCATCGTTTAATTTGAATGAATTTTGAGTGTCTCTTATTTATCTTTTTTCTCTAACCACCATTTTCTTTAGGGGTGGATTGTCTTTTATTTATATATTCTAAGAAGCAATTTTTATAGGTGGTAGATGGAACATTCATGGAAGAACCTGGGTCTGGTACAGTGGCAATCATTGGGAACAAAAAGGTCTCTGTAGGCACATTGGACTGGATTCAAAGGTTTTGTAGTCCTTTATCTTTTCTGTTACATGTGGCGGGGCTCCTCATACGAATATGTCACCAATGATTTCCAAAACTGCATTCATGTTTAAGGTTTCTGACCAATTTGAATTCAAACAAATCTCCTTTCCCCTCTTACATTTGAGGGTACTTCTGAATTTTTGTAATCAGCTTTGCAAAGTTGACAAGCATTCTGACAGATCCATAAAAAACGGTGGACAAACAAAATTGGAGGGAGGGTGGAAGTCGTTCTAACTGAAGCTCTTTTACTTTTTGGTGGTTTACTGCCTTAAGAGTGGATGTTCATAAACAGCAATGACCTGGATGACCAGTTTTAGGTTCTTGGATTTGTTTGGGGTTGCGATATTGAAATGCGGCTTTCATGGAATTAGTTCTTTGTTATGTTGTATAATCACTGAATTTTCATTAATGTTAAGTATGCATGGGAATGATTGGTTCTTTGCACACCATTAATTAGAAAATTCTTATGGGGCTCTTGTCATATGTTGGATCTTTTATTTTTCCACACCTTATTTCTATGGGCTTGGGCTATTGTATTCAATGGGGCTAGTGTTCATGATTCTCTTGTATCCTATTCTAGTTCCTAAATTGTAATTAGGTGTTTGCTTTTGTTTACTTCTTGCATACTTGGGCTATGCCTATATACTTGATTCAATAAAATTTTATTTTTACTAAAAAAAATAAGTCAGATCTATCTGGGAGCCCGAAATCTTGGATTTGAAGATTGGGCTATGCCTATATACTTGATTCAATAAAATTTTATTCTTACTAAAAAAAATAAGTCAGATCTATCTGGGAGCCCGAAATCTTGGATTTGATGATTGGAGTGACAATGCCGTTCATCATGATAATGATCCATGTTCCATGTTTTACCACAGAAATGAATATGAGATATGGAGGAAACTTCTCTGACGGTCTTGTTATCTCTGTTTTTTTTTTTTTTTTTTTCAAGTGAAGTCATCAATATTCAATAAAGCATGCTAGCGGTACAACCCAAGTATATGAGGAATATACGTGGATGAACACCTGGTTAAGAATGAGAATGAGAATACTTGAATAAAGCTAGAAATAACTTCTAATTGTGAGTTTTAGAGAGTTGTTTTTGTGACAAGTTTTTTCAAATTTTAGTAATGTGATTTTTTTTATAAATTTTCTGCAGGCATGGAGTTAATGAGAATCCATTTCAAGAAGTAGAGGATCTTAAGAATCAATCCACTGTTTATGTTGGAGTAGATAACACTCTTGCTGGTCTCATTTATTTTGAGGATCAAATCAGGGAAGATGCAGGGTATGTAGTGGGATCTTTGTCTAGGCTGGGAATTGACATCTATATGCTCTCTGGAGACAAGAGAAGTACTGCTGAGTATGTTGCGTCTGTTATTGGTATTCCCAAAGAAAAGGTAAGAAATATTCAGTTATCCTCCACTTTAAACATTTCTGTGTACAACTAATTTCCTCTTTGAGAAGGTAAGAACCATTTTGTTTTAAATTCCTTTTAACAAAAATTCCAAGGGGTGGCATAGTGGTCCTACCGTCCTGGGGCGAGCCGTATCAACCAGGACGTTCTGGGTTCGAAACTCCACATTCACACTCTTGGGGCCATTGGATTGGGAGAATTTCTCCTTGAATTACCCAAGTTACACTTGCAAGAAACTCGTTGCCGAGGGCTTGTGGACCCCCGGGGTTAGTTGGGACTTTGTCCCACATGCCTGGTGCCAATAAAAAATTCCTTTTAACAACATGTGTAGGTTCTCTTTTATATTTATTTTTAACTACTCCTATAGTGGGTTTGATTGTAGCGAAGTGATTAAACATGTCAACTCTCTGAATTTACATGGTTGAAAGTCTTAAAGAAGCTGCAATGGCAGGTTCTATCTGAAGTTAAACCTGCTGACAAGAAGAGATTCATAGGCCAACTTCAGAGAGATCAGAAAATTGTGGCCATGGTTGGTGATGGAATCAATGATGCTGCTGCTTTGGCTTCTTCAGATATTGGAATTGCCATGGGTGGGGGTGTTGGAGCTGCTAGTGAGGTGTCTTCTATTGTGCTGTTGGGCAACAGGCTCTCACAGGTATCTTTCGTACAACATATCATTTAAACTTCATAGCACACACTATACACACTCATAACACACCATGCATGTTCTTCACAGGAATCACTTTTAAAAAAAAATAAAAAAAATCCAGAAACCCAATTGCTGGGCTTTGGTTTGACTCGTGTTATCTAGCTCTATTCTCTTTTCAGCCTAGAATAAAACTGACATCAAATTCTGAAATTAAGTTTTTTGGACAGTATTGTGTACTTTGCTTAGCTGTATAACGTCAACTACTAAATTCAGATATATAACAAGTATCATAGAAGGTGCGAGTCAGCACACAAGACACGAAACAAAATTGAAGTCCCTCCCCATAAGCAAAATATAAGTTATTTTATTAGGTGGCTGGAGTGGGATGCCTTTTTCCTTGAGCACATGGGTCACAAATCGCATGACCATAATAGCTTTTAGTAACATATTTAACTGGCAAAGTCTTTTCCTTCCCAACAGCTATCTGATTCTTAAACCTCCTAATGGTCTATGGATCCCCCAAAAAATGCCTCTCCAATTATGTGTATTTTGGAAAATTGATGTATCATGTATGTTTATCTGGCTTTCATCTTATGAGCCCTCTATGTTGATTTGGGACCTTGTGGTATATATTGGTTGGTTCACCTAGTTCACATCCTTGCAGTTGCTCGATGCTTTGGAGCTCAGCAGGCTAACCATGAAGACTGTCAAGCAAAATCTCTGGTGGGCTTTTGCGTACAATATTGTAAGTTTTTCTGCATCTTATAAGCATAGCATTTACTTTATTATTATTATTATTGAAGCAGTGAAAGTGCATATGAAATAAACACCCGAGGAGAGAAGGTCATATGCCATTTCTTGGAGCTTTTTGCCCCAGGCAAATATTAGTTTCTACCTATTGATACCATGTGATGGCTATGTAGTTGGGTCATTTTGTTTCCTATATGAAAATATAAAGAGAATAGAATTCTGCAGTAAAAATTGTGTTTCAGCCATCATAGGCCTAATCTGCAACCTGCTAGTTGCTAACACAGTTTTCAGCTTCTTGAACATATTTGAAATTTACATCCTACCGCTGCAAGTATAATCTGGAAGCATCCAAAACCCTGCATAAACCACATAGTACCACTGGTCTACAACGAACAACGCACTTGCTAGCATGAGTGAAGTCTTTATTGTTGTGTTTATGTTATAATCATGTTTAGTTGTCAAAATGTCACATTACAAGGTTGCGACTTTATATTTGCTTGAAGGGTTGGGCTTAAAAGAGAATATGCATAATCAATGGCTAGGATTGTAGGGTTGCTATAGGCAGTATATAACTGTATATATGGTTTTAGCAGTCATTTTATGCAGCTTTTGCCTATTTATTTTCAGAGATCAGACGTTTGGTATCTTTGCTGGGTCCACAGTTCTAATTTTGTCCAATCGTTGCATGAATTGTAGCTATTTCCTGGTGCTTAAAGAGAGGAGCTCTCTCTCTCTCTATCTCTCTCTCCGAGTACTTGGGCTTTGATAGATCAAGTATGGCATTATTTCCTAGTCCTGACTGCATCAAGCAGCTGGCTATTTTGGTAAAATTACCACATTTATGGCATGAAACAACTCAAGCATGGGCATAGCTTAGTGATCCCTTCCCCAAATCCCACCTGAATATAGGTGTTTTCTCTTGTATACACCCAGTGTACTTGGGCTATGCTTGCTGATATTAATGAAGTTTTTACTTGCCAAAAAAAAATATTTACCATGCCTACCCCTTGAGGTGTATCGTCAATTGGCATATCGCTATGAACAAGTGGTTCCATCATTCTAGTCTTATTCTCTTTTATTTTGTTTTATTATCTCTTTCTTCATACAAAATCACGACATAATTTTATAGCTGTTTGAATACCTGCTCTACCTCAGCCACCTTCGAACTTGTTAAATTGAGGTCACATGGGAGGCCCTCCAGTATTGAGCTACAACACGGTAGAAATGAAGTTGGATCTTATGCCTGATTTGGTTACATGGTTCAAACTATCTCATCTCATATAATCATTACAATTTTTCTGAATTCCCACACAAAATATAATAAATAATTCAACTTTTTAATTCTCAAAACAAAATAATATTAAAAAGTTATATTCTAACAATATTTTATTCAACTTTCAACTTTTATCTCATGTCACCTGTGTAACCAAACGAAGCCTTAGAGTTCGAGTGCCTTGTTGATGCTTTAGTTTTGCTTTCTTCCTGATTTACTTTTTCCTTTTGACTGCCTTTTGTAATTCCAAATATTTTGCCATGTCGCAATGTGAAAACATGATGCAGATCTTCTTGTGATTGAAGTTTAATATGTTTGTAGTTACTCTCAGCTTTTTCTGCGCCCTTATCTCTTTAGCTGGAATTCCATTTTCTCTTCCTCTACAAGAAACTTGATTAGATGGAAACTGATGCTAGCAATCTGATCGCAATCTGATCCAGTAAAGTTTTGTTTTCTTGTATGGTGTGATTGAACTCAAGAATTGATTTACTAGTGTTTCTCAGTCTTCAAATTAGAAACCGTTTGGGTGTCAATTTAGTACACGTCTTTGCTGCAGTTTGATGTTTTGGTCTTTCTGCTCTGATTACTGACTGTCACACTGGAGCTGCCACTTTCCCTTTTTATTGAGGTGCTTACCTTAGTTCACCGGATTAGGCATATGTTTCTGACATTTTACACCTTATGCTTTCTTCATTGGAAGAAGATTTGGTCTTACACCATTATTACTTCTGCACAGGTTGGGATTCCAATTGCTGCCGGAATGTTGCTGCCAGTAACTGGGACCATGTTGACTCCATCAATTGCTGGAGCCCTCATGGGTTTGAGTTCGATTGGGGTAATGGCCAATTCATTGCTTTTGAGATTCAAATTCTCCACAAAACAAAAACAGATACATGGTTCATATGAAAATCCCAAAATCCGTTTCGATTCTGATCCTCGCATGGATCAAAAAGAGAAAATAGAGCACCGTTATTCCGATGCTGGATGGACAGAGAAATGATAACAGAAACATATGAAAAATGGAGAGCAAGCATACCAGGATAGAGACATCGATCCCAACCTTACAGAAGGATGAAAAGAAATGAGCATCCTTTCAAATGTTGGAGGCAAGAAACGATTAACTTCATTGCTTCTGTGAATACATATGTCTGGAACAAATGTGGGACAGGATTAAAATTGTATCAAATATTGTTTCTGGAACAACATATGTCTGGCTCACAGCTACATTAGTTCCAACATAATTCTCTTGGCCGATTGATACAGATAATGTGTTTTTGAGGGTTTACGCTGTAAGAAAACAAGGCTGGCCATATATGCCTCTATGGTGGTGGTTGAATTTTGGTTTATTATTGGAAACGTTGACTATCTGGCTGTTTGGCTTTTGTAGCCAACAGCAGAGATGACCCGAGAGAACATGTTAGGGCTGTTATCAATTCGACTCTAGGTTAACTTTTTTATAAAAATAGAAAATAAAGCAATTGTCAATATTTTCTGTTATTTTTAAGATGTACCAATAAGATATCGTAGCTGCATGGTATTTGTGAGATAATAAAACACAAACACCAAGTGATAACTCAATGTGTAAACTATGAAGATTGAAGAACGCCCTGAATTTAACGTGCAAGGCTTGGTGCGATGCTTAAATCCCCGCCATCGGGGCAGATTTGGCAAATAAGACGAGACATAAAAATTTCATCTCATTTCATCTTTATAATTTTTTCTAATCCTCACATTAAATATAATAAACAATTTAATTTTTTCAAATCATTTCAAATTCTAAAATAATAATAATATTAAAAAATGATATTTTAAACTTTTATCTAAAACAAAAAATTCTTATCTCACCATACTATTTTAAACACCAAAATGGTGAAACCTTTGCTGGCCTCCAGTTTATGAGTTACAAAATAGATCATATCTTGTGATTAATAGATACATCACATAAATCGGACGTTAGCCCATAGACCAAGTAAATTTATGTACTCAGCTCATTACAAAATAAAAATAAAAAAATTATGCACTCCAGATATGATGTGAGGTCTACAGCTATGCCAGTCCGACGTTATTAGGAGCAAAACAATTTGAAGTGGAATTATGTCATGATGAATGACATTTATACAACTTTGAGATGGTATTTACAAGAGTTGATATGGTACAACACAATAAATAATACAAAAGCTTTCCCCGATAGGTTAGGGGACAAAAGGTTTCTACCATTGGTATATCCAAACGACCAGGCATAATCACGAGAACAGTGCAAATATGTGGACATTCAAGAATCTAACTAGAATCGAAGGCAGAGCATTCCAGAGAACCCTGTCCGAACCACGGCGCCTGTGTCAACTTCCGGTGTCGAATTGATCGAGATTTTCCTTATTTTAGTTTCAAAATCCACCATCAAACCATGTATGTCATGCCCACTTGCATTAGATGTGATTGGGGCACGCTCAAATTCGCAATCCCGGTTCTGCAGTTCTTTCTCAAGAAGGCATAAAAGTAGTTTATGACTAGCTTCTTAATAAACCACGAATCTTTCCTAGCTCTAATATCACCATGACCAAGAAGATAAACTACCCCAGATTCTTTAGCCTTGAGTAGAAAAGACAGCTCTCTTTCAAAACTCTGCTCTGCATCAGACACTGCTGACTCTGTAGGAGGTAATACTGGTCTCAACTCCTCTGATGTGCTTGCTTTCAAAATGGGCTTTCTTGCCTCATTGAACTCAGCTAGGAGAGGAACACCCAGTGAGTAGACACTCCCATTGGGAGCTATAAGAAGCCTTGAGCCAGATGAATAGTCTCCAGAGTCTGTATCATCATCCCTATCACTCTCCAATGATCGTTCCTGAGCTTCACGGCGAATGAACTTCTCAAGGCTCTCAATTAGCAGCTGCTCAAAAGTCTGGTGATTTTCTTTGCGAACATCTTTATAACCATACCTGTTGATGTGATTAAATGCACTTGTAAAGTTATTGTGCAAGAAAACATATAAAAATAAAAATAAAAGACAACAGAATCCAATCAAAAAAAGCATCATATCAAAATACTGTCAAGATGCCACCTCATTCCTTGGGAGTCAATAAAAGAAAATTGATTCTGTATATTTATGAGTTGGTCAATTCTAGAACACGAATTCGAAATGTAAAGAGCTCACAAAGAGTGGTAAAAAAAAATGAAGGGATTGAATGAGCTCCTTCAGTCAGTTTTAAGTCATTACTCCCCCAGTCAGTTAAAGGAGGTGACTTTACCAAAGACGATTCAACCATTTGGCTTCTAGATAAGGTAGGTCAAGGATTAAGGTTCATAAAGGTTCAACATTACATGATGGATTTCACTCACCCTATCAAGAAAAGCGCTCAACTAGCAGTAACCTGGCAATTTACCTGGCAATGCAACGAAATAGATGGTAGCTCCTCGGGCAGACACGCCGGAAAAGGAACCTTTCACCCTGGGGCACTACAGGTACCGGAACATATTTTATACAGACAAAGATTATCATCGAGTGGATTGCCGGGAGAGTTGTCAGAAAATGGCCAAAAATAGCTGGTATTCCCCTCACCAGCTCATTGTAAAGTAAACCTATACCAGGAGCTCTGATTGTGCCAAGATTGCAACCCAATTCCCTCATCAAATCCATTGATAGCTTTTGCTTTACTTCTGTTTCATACTTAAGCTTGCTTCCATAATTCCAGATATACATTATCAAAAACATAATTACAGCAAAAACTAATATTATCCAACTTCCATCTGTTACACTCCATAAAACTGATGAGAAGAAAGTCAATTCTAACCCCAAGAAAAATACCATAAAACTCAGCACGACTGCAATGTTTATCTGCCATATAAGCAGCATAACAATGGTTACTAAAATTGTCGTCATCATCATTATTCCTAACTCGGCAATTCCTGTAAAAACACATTAAATATCCGAAAGGTCAAAAAGTTTGAACAAGTTAACACAGGAAACAATACTTTTTATAGGTAATAATTCTTTACTGATAACCATAAAAGGCACAACTCAAGTACACAGGGAGTATACAAAAACGCACAGAGAACAATACTAAGATCAGGTAAAGAAAAAATTGGAAGCATAAACATATTTTCAAATTTATATGCAGCGTCGTCATTCATGTATCACAAACATTTCCTGTCCATTTTTATTTTTTTTTGATCGGTAAACAAATTTTTATTGATCGCACTACAGCAGTTGGTGCAAAGCACTTCTCTAGATCCATCAGCAATCTATGCAATTATTAAGCAATTTGAAGCAGAAGCCTTGCAAGGAAAATAGAGCCCATATTCAACCACACAAAGGAAGAAACCATAAACTGAAAAGCAATTTAAAGTTAAGGAAGAAGTATTACCATATGCATTTCCGATCTCATCAATGCTTGAGATACAACAGACAACCACCAGGCAAACTGCCAGCAAAAACCAGTTTATGATAGGGATATAAATCTGGCCCATGAATTTCCGAGATGTATGAATGATTTTCAGAGGAGGGAAACAACCCAGTGCAGTCGATTGTTTTATACAAGAAAATGTGGCTGTTGTCATTGCCCGACTGGCAATTAATGCAGCAACGTTAGCAATGAACAAGACCGGCCAGAAAGCACCACCTATAGACAATACGATTCTCAAGAATTAAATTACTTTTATTTGTCAGTATGCAAATAAAATGTTTCAAACGATGATAGAAGTTTAACCCAAATCTAGCACATAAGAGTTATTTAAGCAAGTATTACTATAGGTCCTGAAAAATACAAACAGAATCCACTTATAAAGCAACCATATAGACCTTATTGGCTTGAGATAAATGGTGAGGCTTACTTGGAATTGAAGAAAAGAAAGCTTGCTCAGTATCAGCATGGTTTTCCATAAGGTATGCAGCTTGACCCAAGTAACCCAACAGAAGGCAAGGCAGAACAAGAAATACAAATGTAAGCTGCAAATAACCACTATCATGTAAATCAGAAGTGTAGCTAATCAAAATACCAATTGACAGTAACAGAAATTAACTAGAAAATGTTGTCACTGCTACATATTAATGTAAAAATGTAAGCGATCTCGGATATGTAAGAAATCTGATCCAGGAACCAAGTCTCTTGCTTCTTTACCTGAACTGATCGCACAGAAAAGTAGCAAAGATCTGCAAACATTGCTTCAGAACCTGAAAATAATACATCATCAGCAAACTTAAAATAGCCAAGTGATAAAAACTATGATGACCATTAGCAGCAAATTGCACATTCACCCAATCTAAATTAAGGCACCAAAACAATTCATGATAGTATAGAGTTTACTAATTCCATCAGCATTTTACTAATTCATAATAGTGTATTATGGTGAATGATGCAAGACATCCATAATTCCTGTCTCAAAATTGTTCTGGCAAGACACAAGGCATGACCCATAGTTTTGTTGTGATTCTAACAAGTCTCTTGTTGTTACTCGTGCTGACGAAATAATTTCAGATGGCTATCGTTATGTCTTTCCTATACATTGACCATGAATTTTTTTTATCTGTAAAAAAGAAACTTTAGTAATGAGAATAGACATAGCCCAAGAACAAGGGACATATACAAGATCAACACCCATGCATGACACATCTGCACAGGAAATTACTAAAACCGAACTACAGAGCCAAATTTTAAGTATTCGTATTTTTGGATACAAAGGCTGAATCTCCACGAACAAGTTGAAATGATTCACTCGTTATTTCTTTCAATCCATGAGCTTGCTGATGTGATGAAAATCCGTTCTCCAAATTCATATGCTCAAGTAACCACTTTTATGACAAACTGTGACTAGAATGATAAATATTGGATAAGAGATGAAACTTTAGCATTACATGACGGGCCAGTTTTGAGCACCTATCTCAGGTACAATGAATTCTCAGTTTCCACATTCTATCATCCAGCCGCATTCATGTTTTCCATCAATGTACAAACCCTAAGCATCTCCTCTCCCATTGAAACCCTAGATTCAGATGTCCTAAGCTTCACTACATAAATCCAAAATGTTGGCAGATTTCCAAATCTGTCCCAAGTCATAATACTTACACCTACCCAGCTTCCAAAAAATCACCGCATGAAATGATTTAGTCTTCATTCAAAAACACGGGATAAATCTTATCAACCTTCTCTCATAGTTTTTTCTATCGAAGTTTAGGTCAACATGCCACACATTCCAGCGACAACTGTTCTTAAATCCCTTTTTTTTTTATATTTACAACTGTTCTTAAATCCCTTGAACCCACGGGATAAATAATTACAACAAATTAATCTCTAATATATCTAATTTTTGTTTTTTTTTTTTATTTGATAGGTAAAAGTAAATTTTTATTGATATAAAAGGCATTGCCTAAGTACAGCGGTAGTACACAACTAGCATGCCTAATTACAACTAGGTACTAGTGAGAGATACAAGCAAGTCATGAACAATGTCCGTATTACAAATAATGGCCAAAGCCCAAGAAAGTAAAAGTATTGTAGAAAAATCGCTTCAGCTCATCCAAAGAACGCTCCATGTCTTCAAAGCACCTCTTGTTTCTCTCTAGTCACAAGCACCACATAATGCAGTAAGGGATCATTCTCCACACAGCAACTATTTGGGCATTCCCCCTAATTCCTGTCCAGTATCTCAGAATATCCCTAGCTCTCCTAGGCATGACCCAAGCCACCCATGCTCTATTAAAGATTTCATTCCATAGACACCTGGCCACCTCATAGTGTAACAAGAGATGATCCATTGATTCTCCATCTCTCTTGCACATAAAACACCAATCTATTATGATGAGAACATGTTTTCTCAGATTATCCAACGTGAGGATCCCCCCAAGAGATGCAATCCATACAAAGAAAGCAATCTTAGAAGGTACTTTGCATTGCCATATAGCCTTCCAAGGAAAACTATGATCATTAGATACACCCAAGAGGGCCTTACAGGAGGGGCGCACTGAGAATTTGTTATTTCCACTCAGGTACCAAATCATCCTATCCTCCATCTCATTGCCCATCGACATTGCATATAACGTGTCAAAGAAATCAGCAAACGTATCCAATTCCCAATCTTGAGCAGCTCTTGAGAAACTTACATTTCAATGGACAACACCATTAGATAGTACCACTAAGTCAGCCACGGCAGGCTCTGTCACAAGAAATTTGGTAGAGCATGGGAAACACTTGCTGTAAAGTCCTTTCACCACACCATACATCATGCCAAAAATAAACTCTATTACCTCTTCCAATTGCAAATGTGGAAAACTTGGAGAATCTTCCCCATCTAGCTCTAATGTTTTTCCACAATCCCACGCCATGTGTCCCTCTAACTTCCTTGGAACACCAACCCCCCAGCATACGCCCATACTTAGCATCTATGACTTCTCTCCATAGACCCTCCCCTTCCCTATGTATCTCCACAACCATTTCCCCAAAAGTGCTTTATTGAACACCCTCACATTACACACCCCCAGCCCACCACATGGAATTGGTAAGCAAACTCTATCCCAACCAACTAGATGGAATTTAGTTTCCTCCCCAAGGCCTCCCCAAAGAAAGTTGCGAAAAAATTTCTCGATACGGAAAGCCACACTCGCAGGTAATGGGAAAAGGGATAAAAAATAGGTAGGGACATTAGATAGAGTGCTCTTGATAAGAGTTAATCAACCACCCTTGAACAAATATATCCGTTTCCACCCAGCCAATATTCTTTCAATTCTTTCTAACACACCATCCCTAATAGATTTTGTCTTGAAAGCAGCCCCCAACGGAAGACCAAGCAATTTCAAAGGCAGCGAAGCAACCTTACAGCCCAATATATTCACCAAGTTCTGAATATTGTGCACACCACCCACGGGAACCATTTCAGACTTAGAGAGATTTACCTTCAGGCCTGAAACCACTTAGAAGCAAAGTAATACAGCCCTCAAGTACTGCATATAATCATTGTGCGGCTCACAAAACAGCAAAGAGAATGTGAGATATAGTAACCCCTCCCACTGAAAATCCAGCAAGAAAGCCTCCATTCATTGCCACTCTCAACATATGACTTAATGCTTCCATAACCACGATAAACAGCAAGGGGGAGAGAGGGTCCCCTTATCTTAGTCCCCTAGAGCTGTTAAAGAATCATTCCAGTGCTCCATTCACCAAAATCGAATAACGAACCATAGTTATACAATGCCTAATCCATGAAATCCATCGCTTTCCAAAACCACACCTCCCAAGTAAATAACACAAAAAATCCCAGTTAACATGGTCATAAGCCTTTTCCATGCCTAGCTTGCACAAGAGCCAGGGTATGCCCTCCTTGACTCTACAATCTAAGCATCCGTTGGCTATCAATACCGAATCCAAAATTTGCCTCCTCTTCACAAACGCATTTTGAGATTTTGAAATAATACTACTCATAATTGTACTCATGCGATTGGCAAGCACCTTTGAGATAATCTTATATATCCCATTTATAAGGCTAATAGACCGAAAGTCTTTCACATCCATAGTCCCAACTTTCTTAGGGATAAGAACAATAAAATACACATGAATGCTTTTTTCAAATTTACCAAAGGTGTATAGCTCTTGAAAAACTTGCATAATATCTCCCCCCCACTACATCCCAGCAATTGTGATAAAAAGCCATTGAAAACCCATCCAGACCCGGTGCTTTGTCCTTGGCCATCCCACTAATCACCCGAAAAACCTCATCTGCTTCAAAGGGTCTCTCCAACCACGTAGAGCTTGGCTGGTCAATAGTCTCGAAAGGCATACCATCAGGTTTGGGTCTCCAAGGAGATGTTTCAGCAAAAAGGTCTTTGTAAAAACTGACAATGTAGTTCTTAACAGCCTCATACTCCAAGTATACCTGTCCCTCAATCTGAAGCACCTCAATAATATTATACCTACGATGAGAATTTTGCACCCAGTGGAAAAGTTCAGTACATTTGTCCCCTTCCTTCAGCCATAGGACTCATGACTTTTGCCTATATGAAATTTCCTCCATAAGAAGTACCTTCTCTCAGCCACATATTTTCAAACTTAAAATATCTTTTACCCTCATGAATGCCTCCACCATCCAACATAATGGAGAAGTGGTCTGAGCAAACTCTATCCAATCTCTTCTAAAGCAAGTTAGAATAAGGTGCCTCCCATGAAGGGGCCACCAAAAATCTGTCCAAGCGAGACCAAGCCCAGTTATTAGACCAAGAGTGCATGCCACCTACAAGTGGTAAATCCACCAAGTCCATATCGAAAATAAATTCAGAAAATTCATTCATTGCTTGACTATATCGGACTTCTCCTGATTTTTCACTAAGGAACCGAGTGATGTTAAAGTCACCCCAATACACCACGGTAAATTCCACCAGCTGCCCAAGCCCACTAGCTCCTCCCATAACATCTTCCTTAGTGTGTCCTTATTTGGCCCATATACACCAGCAAAGGCCCAACAAAACCATGTTCCACATTTTTGAATGAACACGCCACCATATAATTTCCAACATACTCTTCAATAGACTCAACCACCCTTGAATCCCACATAATCAAGATACCCCCAGATGCTCCCTCAGATGAGAGGTACACCCATCTCACGAATGGACAGCCCCAAATACTGGTGATGATGCTACGATCCATGAACTCCATTTGGTTTCCTGCAAACACACAATGTCCAACTTCCAATTTCGTAAAGGATTCTTCACCCGCAACTGCTCATTGCAATCATTAAGACCCTGGATGTTCCAAGAAAGAATTCTAGGCTTCATGGATAGCTTTTCACCCTTGCTAGTACTCCCCTCACTTCCATCATAATTGATTGAACATGTGAGACACTTCAGCTCCTTATTTTTCCTAGAGGTGGATCTAGGAGATTGAAACCTACTCTCCTCAATAGCGATAAGTAATGCACTGAATTGCTCCTCGAACCCGTCACAATAAATCCCCACACACTCTTGAATACCCTTCACTTTTTGAATCACCCAATACAATGGCACACCTCTTGTTATGAGCAAGGGAGACAAAGTACACAACAGTTCCGGGTCCACCTCAACCTCCTTATACGCCAATTGAAGAGTGTAGTTCAAGTTCTCTGACTCAGATGAGAAGTCAAGAGGCGTTGACTTCACCTCACCAACCCTTGTGCCCTTCACTGCTCTCAATCATTGCCTAGAGACCTTCACAAGAGCATAAATTATCTAAACTTCTTCCCCACTACCCATCGGTCTTGTCGGTGGGTGATGTGACTGAGAACCCACCTCTCTAGGCAAGGAAATCGCCTGAGCTCCTTCCCCACTACCTATTGGCCCAGTCTGTGTGTGTTGTGGCTGAGATTCCACCATTGCCAGTGAGAAAATATTGAAATCCACTTCTGGGACTTCCATCGGCAGCACCAAGATCTCCTTTTGGACCACCGTTGATGGTTCCTCAGCCCCTCGCGATCCCAACAGGTTAATTATGGCAGGAACTACGTTTCTCAACATCTCGACACCTTCAACTCCTTCTCTTGGGTCCTCCATCACCGTAATTGAACTCCTCGATGTCACCATCATCTTCTCGCGAGTTCGCTGAGTGACCTGCGGGTCCGATGGGTACCTCGGAACCTTCTTCGAAGACTTTGACTAACTCCCGCCGGTAGAAGGCCCAGCCTCTCCACTCCCCCTGACCCTCCACATGGGCTGGGTTCCAGCCCTAGAATTAGGCCCTGCTTCCTGGAGCCCCACTAGGCGTCCCATTTGGCTTGGACCTGGCCCAGTCCTTGTGGTGCTCATTTGCTTATAGCCTAGCCCAGGTTCCTTAAATTGCCACTCTTTTCCTTTAGGATTTTTTAACTTCCCACGGGCCTCATAACTCAGGCCCAAGCCATACCCATCACCCAAGCCTGTCTTACAATCCTCCTCCACGCACCATATCAAGACCTCCACCTTCTCTTGCATAAACGACAACTGCGTTTGTACATCCAGCAAGGTTTTGTGCACTTCCTCCTTTGCCGGACCAATAACACGCCTACTTACTCCACCTCTCCATTGTGCCCTCGTTGTCCCAGAGGGAAGTGGAGCACGTCCACCCCTATCGGCCTTCTCTACTGCACCAGAGCTATGGGTCGGCATCTTCTGCTGCACCAGGACCTTATATGAACGGCACTATGATTGACTCACCACCACCAATGGCCTCTGCCCCTCCCCTCCTCTGCCATGGAACTCTTGTCCTTTCTCCAAAACTGCTTCCCATAGTGCATCGGCCATTTTCCTCCGGCCCTTCCCTCCTAGCTCTTCAGGTATGAAAATGAAACTACATCGACCACCCTCACCGTACTCCACCAGAGCCATGTAACATCCACGAATGTTCAAACACCTTTACGGGATGAAGCTTCTGGTACCCTCCCTCAAGGTTGTATAAAAATCATTCTTATCACCCTTAATGCAATCCTCCAGTGTTTTGGAAAACCAATGCACCATAGGAATTCCCAGCCTCATCTCCTTCACCACCATCCTACTCCTCTCAGTAATGAACAAGTATTTCCCATCCTTCAACAAGTGGAACTCCTTTGATTCTATCACCCAATGGTTTAGGAACCCCATAATCCCCCAACTCTCACTTGAATTTTTTTCTTAAACAAACAAGATCTTAGTTCAATGGTTATGAGCAATGGTTCAAGAATTCCCAGTGTCTTGTTTCTTTAGCGAACCTACTTATTGGATATCATTAAGACCTCGTTTATACTTGTGTACAACTTTCCCAAATTCCCACACAAAATAAAATAAACAATTCAACTTTTTCAAATCCTAAAACAAAAATATTATTAAAAATATATATTCTAACAATATTTTATTCAACTTTCAACTTTTATCTCAACTCATCTCATCTCATATGCGAAAATAAACGAGGCCTAAATGACCCAAAAAATCCCAACTTATCACACCAGAAGGTGATGCAAACTTCAAAAAAAAAAATGGTTTGGGGCAATATGAATGTTCTCTATCCAATTCTAACATAGAACTATCAGGACAGACAATAAAGAACAATAAAACAATTTCCTTCAATGAGACAATGGAGAAACCTAAAGCACTAGTAGAATCCAATTTATGCACGTTTTACAAGTCATGAATAGCAAGTACTTGCATTATGAATTCAATATCCCGACTAGGATTTACCTGTTGCACACAAGAGACAACCCCCAAGAGAATACCAAGCCTTAGTTGAGTTCCTCTTAAAGAAGTAATAGATGTGAACAGGATTAAATGCCATCAAGACACTGCTGTCATATTTAACAAGATTGTAAATTCCAATGCCCGCAAGAGAGCAAAACCAAATGAATAAAGCAGGGCCAACAGCAAGTCCCACTTTACTTGTCGCAAACTTCTGTACGCTGAACAAAATCACAAGAAAGGCAATGGAAATCATCAACACTTCATCTGCACCAAAAAAACAAACATATATTACCCAAAACATGGCTAGTTTGCCTTGATAAGATATTGAAATTTTTGATGGCCTAAGATTATATGTACAAGTAAAGAGAAATTTTGAAAAGTTCTAAATGGGAAAATTTCTTGATAATTTCACTTCAAAAGATTTCTTTCACACATAACTAAAACTTATGAACCTGAATTTATGATCTCTCACTCCACCCTCATTTATGGCAGTACGTAATGCCATTTGGCATATGGTCATTTGCTTATTGACTATATGATTAAATAAGAACAGGAAATTGAACAGTCACCAAATAGATTTGCGGAGTTATATAACAGGTGGTCGCATCACCTTGCTCAATTGAATCTACTCCAATTTTTAGACCACTAACAGCTGACGTTACTGCAATTAGGAAAAAATCCATGATCAAATGTTTATATGGTAACAACTAGAACTATGGGATAAATATGCAAACCCACTCTTCAACCTAATTGACATATAAAATATAGGGAAAATACACAAACTCCGCTCAAACTACCATACAATTTTCAATGTCTCCCCATACTTTCAGTTTCGGCAATGTACCCCCCCCCCCCCCCCAAAAAAAAAAACTACCAAGCAATTATAATGTACCCACTTTTCTACTCAAAATTACCCCCATAAGTTCTCAATGAAGAGAGAGAGAAACCTACAAAAAGGTTAATTGGTTAATTAGAAAAAAGAAAAAGCAGAAAAACATAAAACCAAAAATTAGAAATTGGCAGTATTAAAAAATACTGTTGATAAAAAAAACTTGAAAATTAAAAAACCAAAAAAGATAAAAATATATGAAAAATATCATAAATTATAAGATTTGTTGGCTTTTTTACAAAGGGGTGGATTGGAATTTTTTGGTAGATTGGGGAGACACTGCAAATTGCATGATAATTTTTTGATAAGTAAAAATAAGAGTTAAACACTTGCAGAGTGTCATGCAAATTGCATGATAATTTGAGGGGGTTTGTGTATTTTCCATTAAAAAAATTTCTTTATTTTAATAATAAAGTTGGCAAGTTGTCCAAAAGCTTAAAGGAAATCATGAAGGACCTGACATTGCTGGTGTAACAACTGCATCAGCTATCACCATAGATGTACCAGCAAGTACCAACATCAAAAGAAGCTTTTTCATAGCCAGTGAAGTCTCAAGTCTTTCCTTGATTTTTAGCGATCTCTCCAGCTCAGCAGATGGCACCTTTAACCCGAAGCTTGATATTCGGCTATCTGATGGAAGTTGATTTGGGAGAAGACTAACCTTAGCATGCCGACATATCAGCGAGTACAATGCAAAAGTACCACCTGCAGCAGTTAAGCAACACCATAAAAATTATTATTAGAAAAATTCAGGCGAATGCAAATGCACTCACCTAACACTCACACTGATCTACTAACCCAATACCAATACAACACCCATATAAGAGAGAGAGAGAGAGAGAGAGAGAGAGAGAAGGGGTGGAGAGATGGTGATGGTGACAGTTTCATGTTTCAGTTTGCAACATTTTGCATACCTTCACCATCATCATTGGCCCACAGAACAACCAGTACATACTTGACAAGAGGGATCAATATTAAAGTGTATAGAACTAGTGATAATGCTCCAATAACATCTTCATTTCCATTAATGGGTGCTTTGCTAAACATGACGCTGAAGGTATATAATGGACTTGTTCCAACATCACCAAAGACAACCCCAAGGGTCTGGAAAGCAAGTGTAATCTTCTTTCCCGCACTGAAGTCCTGCAATTATATCTACATAGTCAATAAAATATGTCCAGACCCTTTCTATCAGTGGCCTGTGCAAAACGACTAACGTAGGATTATTTCGTTCCTCCTTTAATAGTGTAGAGTGCAAGATCACAGCAACATGCGCTAATAATATTATCAATTTATCACCATATATTCTTACCAATTGTTTTGCAAAGCTCTGATACAGATAAAAAATAACACGCCCAATAAACAGGAAAATAAGTGCATAAACAGGTAGGCCATAGGCAATCATGACTGAGCTATTAAATCAACCTTCTCTCTGAGCAACTATTTCCAGTCAATTTACAGACTTCCAACCAACAAAAAAGATATAATAGATTATAAATTTAGTTATAGATATATATAAAGTTATTTTACACTGACCCACACTTCACAAACAATGATATATAAAATTGGTCAACCAATCAATCGAACATGTCAGTTAAATCCCTTTTAAGTAGGTTTTTTTTTTTTTTTTTTTTTTTTGGGGGGGGGGGGGAGAGAGAGAGAGTATAAAAAGCCAGGATAATTGATCCACCAAAGATCTAGTAGCTAGGTTGGCATTGGGATATCCTTTTGTATTTTATACTTGATTCAATATCTATTCAAACGTTGCCAGAACTTAAAATCCTTGAATGGTTCTTACATCTGAACCTCGTAATAAAGTCATGACAATTAAAAGATCTAGACGACCAGATCTCCAATTTATTTTTATTAATTATTCAGAACATGTCCAAAACATAAAGCAAATTTCAATTTTCGACAAAAAAGGAAATGGAGGTCGTGTTAGCCATTCCTCATTAATCTGCGATAGAGAGACAGTTTACATAAAGTCTCAAAACCCCATAAATTAACGTCACCTTAAAGGACATAAAACGGTGCGGATGTTTGATATAAAATAGCCGCGATATATCTCTAGTGAACCGTCTACAACTTAGAATTTCCCCAATCCATGAATTATAAATTTACTTTACCTTCGTTGAAACACTAACTCCTTCCAGTAAAGTAAACAAAGAAAAGTATTAACCATAAGATTCGAAGTTCAATAATCTTTTCTCAGCAGCCAGACAGTCACTGAGACCAAAAATGGACCTAAGAGACAAAAGTTAAAAGGCACATTCGCTCGAAGTACTTTAGCCAAAAAATCACATCGAATGAGAACTCCGGATACTACCTGGAGCTCATTTCTGTGTGCGCCAGGAACCTCGAGGGCCTCGACATCGAAGGAGTCAATACGTGGCCCAGTACGAATCAGTCTCTGCTCGGCATTATCGTCGTCGTCCTCTGAATCCAACGAGGCAGACGCCATAGATCGATGTGATAGGTCGTCGTCGTCGTCGATCTCCGAGTCGTCCACGTCCTGGAAAACCCACCGCGATTCGGTCGAGTCCATCGAGGTCGGGCCTCCTCCATTGATCGCCGATCCACCCTCCTCCATAACCTTGCGAAAACGCACTAGAAGCCAGAATCCAGTTTGTCGGATAACACACTGAATCGGCAAGTTAAGGAGATAGAGGAAGGTTGTTTGGGTGGGCAGACAGTGAGGGAAAATTAAGGAAAATTGGGGTTTGGATGGTTGCTTTTAGGAGCTCGTTGTATGGCATGTAGAGCAACGAGTGTCGAGCTTTGGGATCAAGGGGCGCAGGGCTTAAGCCGCTCAACGGAAAGGAAAATCCTAGGTGTCAGCACTTTCTACGTTAATTAAACGGCATCGTCTATTTTGGTCAAAGCACGTTCTGCGCCATAATTCTTAATTTGGAAAATGCTACTATGCGTTTGGATTTGCCTCTCATCTGACCCCCCACGTATTTATATTTTTTTATTTAATAATTAAAAATAATAAATTTTAATGTATTAGTATTTTTTTATATTTTTTTAAATACTTAAATATATTTAAAAAATATAAAGATAAACAAAATAATAAAAAAATAATTTTTACTCGACGGCACGCCCAACTGTCATTGCTAGCAACAACCTAACATGTTTGTTGAGTTGCATCAAATTTGCAGATCTTCGAGTTATATCCAAATTATCTTTTATTTTGCTTAATTTACACTTTTTATTTGGATTTATATGGGGGGAAGCGAGTGAAAAATTAAAAAAAAGAACCATGTGACAGCACAAAACCATATAAAAAAAATTAGTTTAGTTACACAATTCAGATGAAATTTTTTGTTGAAAATTGAATAAAATATTATTATAATATAATTTTTTTAATATTAATTTTGTTTTGAAATTTGATACAGTTGAATTTTTTACTATATTTTATGTAAAAAATTAAGAAAATTATAATGATTATATGAAATGGAATGAGCCCTCGTAAAAATAGTTTTAACAAATAACAAATTGTTATGTATTTATAAGATCCATAAAAATAGAGTTAAGTTTTGATTTTTCATCATTTGATTATTAAATTGTGAGAGGTGATTCATCGCACTAGCAAGTTTAGTTCGTGAATAAATTCTAATCCAATTTTTAAATGAATGATAATAGACATTTTTAAATTCTAATCCAATATAATAAGTTGTAACAAATGAAAACAGAACAAAGAGAAAGTGCAAATTGCAGAGAGAAATTT
Source organism: Carya cathayensis (assembly GCA_011037825.1). Classification (NCBI taxonomy): domain Eukaryota; kingdom Viridiplantae; phylum Streptophyta; class Magnoliopsida; order Fagales; family Juglandaceae; genus Carya; species Carya cathayensis. The sequence continues at coordinate 230,825 of QGSO01000628.1, forward strand.
CTCCCTTGTTACTCAGAATGAGGCCAAGCGTACAAATATATACAACAACCAAAGAATATCCTAACTAACTTAGGCTATACAAAGACAAAACTGCCCTTTTATACAGCTCATTATAGAGGGGACAAGAAACAATATAACAGAACAAATTATTCAGGAAACCATGCCATCCTTCTCCTCGTGGACGTGGTGCTGTGATGAGTCATCCTCTAATATCCCCCCACAAGATGGAGCGTAAAAATTTACGACTCCCATCTTGGACAGATGAAAATTGAGAACCGTAGAGGATAAAGCTTTTGTCATGATGTCGGCAAGTTGATTGGAGCTTGAGACAAAACGAGTACATAAGTTGCCAGCCTGAATTTGATCACGAATGAGATGGCAGTCGAGCTCAATGTGTTTAGTCCTTTCGAGAAAAACAGGATTTGCCGCAATATGGATGGCGGCTTGGTTGTCACAGTGAAGCACAGCGGGCTGAGGGTGGTGGATGTGCAGCGCAGACAAAATAAATCTTAGCCATGTTAATTCAGCACAAGTGACAGCCATGGAACGATATTCGGCCTCTGCCGATGACTTAGAAACCACTGATTGTTTCTTGGATTTCCATGAGATCAAGGAAGAGCCAAGGAAAATGCAGTATCCCGTAACAGAGCGTCTTGTATCAGGGCAAGAGGCCCAATCGGAATCACAATAAGCCTCAAGCTGGAAAGAGGAAGAACTAAGGAAAAGAAGTCCCTGACCTGGTGCACCTTTAAGATACCGAAGGATTTTGTGAGCTGCATGTAAATGGGCATCAGTAGGTGTGGCCATGTATTGACTCAAATTTTGTATACTAAAACAAATATCAGGCCGAGTAACTGTAAGGTAGAGAAGACGTCCAATGAGACGTCTATAAACACTCGGATCAGGTAAGGGGGTGCCAGTGGCCTGAGTAAGATTAAGATTTTGCTGCATTGGGACCTTGGCAGGGGTGCTACCTAAGGTGCCAGAATCAGCGAGTATATCTAGCGTATACTTCCTTTGGCACAAATGAATGCCTCTTGATGATCGTGCAACCTCTATACCGAGAAAATAATGTAATGGTCCAAGGTCCTTTATCTGAAAATGCTTGTGAAAGAGGGATTTCAACTCGGGCATAGCAGCAATGTCACTGCTTGCAACCAATATGTCATCGACATAGACAAGTATGACAACAAATATGCCATTAGTATCACGGGTGAAAAGGCTATAGTCAGCTTTGGACTGAGAGAAACCAGCAGCAAGAAGAACATTGGAAAACTTGGAATACCACTGCCTTGAAGCTTATTTGAGACCATACAAGCTTTTTAACAATTTACAGACTTGAGTAGGTGACCCTTTTGTGTAGCCTGGTGGTTTATTCATGTAGATATCTTCATTCAAATCCCCATGCAAGAATGCATTATTGACATCGAATTGATGTAAGTGCCAGCTTCTAATAGATGCAATAGCTAAGAGACATCGTACTGTAACCAACTTGGCAACAGGAGAAAAAGTTTCTTGATAATCTACTCCCTCAAGTTGGGTGAAGCCGCGAGCCACGAGTCTGGCTTTGAGTCGTTCAACACTCCCATCGGAGTTATACTTAATTTTATAAATGTATTTGCAGTCAATGGGAACTTTGCCAGGAGGTAGATCCGTGAGTTTCCAAGTCTGATTTGATTCCAAGGCTGCTAATTCAGTATCCATGGCTTTACACCATCCGGGGTCTTTAAGGGCTTGCTTAAAAGTTTTGGGTTCAATGTGAGAAGAAATAATAGTTGAAAAAGCTTTATATGAAGGAGAAAAGTGCTGATAAGAAATGGTGCTGTGTAGAGGTGAAGAAGTACCTGATGGTGAACCGAGCAACGTGTCTAACGTCGGGATAGGAGGAGTTAGAGTAGTCTGATGACAATGGTAATCTTGCAGGTACTCGGGAGCACGCCTGGTTCTAGTTGTTCTGCGAAGAGGTAGTGGAGAAGTTGAAGATGGAAAGGGTAAGGGTGGTGGGGAAATGGAAGGCTGTGGTGGGGAAGAAGTAGGAGGGGAAAGTCTGGACAGAGAAGGAGAATTAATAGGATTGACGGGTGCAGGTGAGGAATGGGAGGAAGGATTAAGATGTTGTGAAGAGGAGATGGGAACTGAATGTGGGAAAGAAGAAAGGAAAGGGTGTGTAAGGGAGCTGGAAGATGGAACAGGAGGTGGAATGATACGATTAAATGGAAAAATGAGTTCATGAAAATGGACATCTCGGGAGAAGAATGTTTGATGAGTTTGGAGATCAAGTAATTTATATGCTTTAACTCCAAAGGGGTAGCCTAAAAACACACATGCTCTTCCTCTTGGATCAAATTTTTTGCGCCCATGGGATAGAGTAGAGGCATATGCAAGGCAACCAAAAACTCTCAAGTGTTTGTACTGAGGAGGGGTTTGGAAGAGCAATTCATATGGTGTTTTATTATGCAAAATGGGGGTAGGGGTACGGTTAATAATGTAGACTGCTGTGAGGACACAGTCAGTCCAATATTGGGGTGGAAGGTGGGATTGAAACATTAAGGCACGGGCAACATTCATTATATGTTGATGCTTTCTCTCGACTCGTCCATTTTGTTGAGGTGTTTCTACACAACTCCTTTGATGGATAATGCCTTTAGTGTGAAAAAATTCTTGCATTTGGAACTCGGCTCCATTGTCACTTCTAATAGTTTTGATCTTTGTTTGAAATTGGGTTTCAATTAAGTTGTAAAAAACCGTAATGCAAGACCTGGTTTCAGATTTATTCTTAAGCATATAAACCCATGTTGTCTGTGAGTGATCATCAACAATGGTGAGGAAGAAACGTGAGCCATCTACTGCAGTAATGGAGTTGGGACCCCATATATCACAATGGACAAGGTCAAAGTTATTCAAAGCAGAATTTTCAGAAGTTTGGAAAGAAATACGTCGTTGCTTAGCCAAAGGGCAAATTGAACATGGTAGTTGATTGTGTAAATGTTGATTGTGTGTCACAATGGGATCAGTAATTAAAGATAGTCTGGAAAGAGAAATGTGGCCTAAACGATAATGCCATAAATCACACAAGGAATCAGTGTGAGTAGCGGAAGCAGAAGAGAGTGAAGTTGAGTTATGAAAGCAAGGCAGTGCATCAACTAGAGCAGATGGTGAGACCCGAGTCCTGAGGAGGTGGTACAGACCATCTCTAACTTCACCCATCCCAATCGTTGTCCATGATGCTAAGTCCTGAAAAAAACAAGTATTGGATGAAAATATAAGACAACATGAATGATGTTGGGTGAGTTTCTTGGCAGATAACAAGTTGAATTTGAAAATATATACTACAGTGAATATCGTACGTATAGCATTCGTGGAAGTTTGCTTATTTGTTTGTATTTTCATCTCGTAAACAATGAGAGAAGAACAACCATCAGAGAACCGGACGAAAGTGTCGAAGTTCGCATATCAAAATCAGATTCCAAAGCCTCAGAATACCCAAGGAAACAGCCAACCTTCAAAGCTCTGATCCGCTTCTTTGTGGAGATCCCAAATAGTAAAGGGCTTCTATGCAGACAAGAAACCCAAGTTCAGCAGGCGACAGTTCAAACCAAGAAACATCCGCTTACCAACTTCGACGCCGTCAATCAGAAGAACGTGTTTGTGCCATCCCATGCACGCGTCAAGCGGTCGCTAATCGGGGATTTGTTGTGCTCGGTGAGTGCTCTTGCAGGCTTGCAAGGAGCTGCAGCTTGAAAGGAGGAACCTTGCTTGCAGGCTTGTTTCTTTGGAGTCTCAATCGGCTTCTCTTACTAAGATTTCTGAAGTATCACGTGCAACTATCCTTTGTAACGGAAGCATTTGGTGTCCTAATGCTTTGTCTGTTTGGTTATTGGGAAAATGTTACATAGGGAGCTTCAGTTTTGATGATTTACTTTATTTTATATTAGGGATCCAGATATTCTAATCATATCATTTGATTTAGTTATGGCAATTATCTTCGTTAGGATTAACGACCAAGAGAAAGATTATTTCTAGTCCTTTTAGTGCAACTTATCTATGCCTCCTAGTTTATCTGGGTATCATGCTGTTTATCCTTCTTTAGACAAGGGGTTCATTTTTCATAATTTATCGACAATGAGTACAGAAATGTTATGTAAAGCTGTGCTTCCTCAGATTTGTTGGAAACAATCATGGGGGTTCTTCCTCGATTTCAGACTACCTCTGCTTCAATTCATTTTCCTCCCAATGTTTAGGCTTCAATTCAATTTCTTTACTAACAGTGTGATGTCTTGTTGACTGACAGAGTGACATTGTTGCAAAAATTAAAGCTGAAGCATCCTTGCTAAGACACACAAACGAAGATCTATGTAAACAAGTTGAAGGACTACAGATGACAGATTGAATGAGGTTGAGGAGCTTGCTTACTTGAGATGGGTGAATTCATGCTTAAGGAATGAGTTGCGCTCATGTATGCAAGTTATAAATGTGAATTCGACAACAAAGATAATAAATTTAATGCAACACTTCATCTTTATATGATTGCTTTACATGAGCAGTTAATTAAGTTATTTTTTATTCTTTGTTGTTGTGTGCAAAGTCATGGAGATGGTGAAGACAACATAGTTAACTGTGTTGTCTCAGATATGTGCCCATATTGATGCACTTGGTGTTGCTTTTGTAGATTCTAAGCTTGGAGTTTGGACCTTGGTGTGCAAACACTTGTTTTTTGGTGGGGATGTTGTGCTGTAATTTTTGTTGATGCTATAAGTTCCCATTTTATTGTGGCACATTCTTGACACCAGCAAATTAGGGTGGTTCTACTTTTATATGGATGGCTTGTGCAGCTAATTATATTTATGGTTATGTGAGTAGGTTGTCATGCATTTCCAAATTAATTGCACAAATCTAGAAGCTATTGTTTTTATTTTTCTTTTCTAACAAGTATACAATTTTCATCTGCAATAACTAGTTGGTTCAATTGAAAGTGGACGTTAGTTTCAAATTTTTAGCTGAAAACTGTAACAATCAAGCATGATTAAAGCATGAGCCATGAGGAAACCGAAACAATCAAGCAAGGATATTTTATGTTAATAATATTCCAATGTTTCTATTGTTTTGTCAAACTCAAACCAGAAGCACATAAATAAATCAACACCAGCTCTATTATTGAGGCACTACTATTTATGTATAGGTATCATTACATAGTGGGCTGTACATTTGATACATACAAAGTAGATGCTACCCAGTTATTTATATGTTATAATTTATTCAAACCATGCAAAAACTATTACAATTGATACAACTTAGTACAAACACAATAATTTTCAATTTCGCTTCTAAAGATCTGCCTCTTTCTCTTTTACTTTATTTTCCTTTTTCTGAACTTCATACTCGAGTCACAACACGTCATCCCACCTCTTCCAAACTACATTCTTTCTTGTACGCTTCTGAACGATATCCCCCGTGTCACTGCACCTTTCAATTTTTTGCTCAATAGTGTAAATAAATTTGAAAAGCCTTAAGAGAAGGAAACTTGTTAGAAAACATAAATTATAACAAGATAAAATAGACAAGTGCATATTTAGAAAAGCCAAGAAAATAACCCACTAAAAAGTGTAAAACATCAAGTAACTTGAGAACAATTGGGTGGTCTTCAAAGAACTCTAGCCAACAACCCTATAATCAAATTGTATTTGTTCTACCAATACTAGCAACTAAAAGCAAACTGAACGCGAGTTACCTCATTTAACCTCCCATTTAAGATGAGTCTTTCACACAAATCATAATATAGATATCCAGCAAGGAACATAGAGATTAGAGTGAATGGGCACAGGAACCTGCAATAAGAATGACAGATTAAATTATAATGGATGCAGATTAAAAACTAGTAGAAGCTACTTCAGAGATTCTTACACTTGAAATGAGTTCAAATGCAGCCTCTTTCACATTGTCAATTGCAATATCTGATCTAAAAGAGCTCTCAAGATTATAAGAGAAAGCAACGCTATATATGTCAGGGTGAAATCCCATGCAACCCTACGACCATAAACAAAGAGAAAGCAACGCTGTAATTGAATGGACATTATGTCAAGAAAATGCATAGAAATATGTCATACTTTAGAACCTAAAGCACCTGATACAAAGAGGACACAAACCTAAAGCATCTGTTGCAATGAATTTATCATCTTTTTATTTTCCTAATGGTGTACAGTTGTACACTAGGCACGAGGGGTGGGGGCTAGCTTTCAAGGCAAAGCGGCCTGTATCTAGAAGGTTATTTCAAATACTTCTTGGCTTCCATTCTAACAGCTATTTCTATATTCACTTCTTTTGAACTATAATAGTAAAATTCAGTAAATTGTAGTACCATTTAAGCAAGCAAGAACAGCAAGTCACTCCTTTCTATTTTTGTTTTCTAGTCCATGCCATCATCAACATTTTGACTGGGCCACCAACTCTCTTCACCAAAGGTTCACTAGCTTAGATTTTCTTAGGTCTTGAAGTTATGAGGATACCCATACTAAAAGCATCCAAATAGAGAAACAATTTCCATATGCAGCATAAGCGTACAGTGCTAGTTAGCTTTCAAGGCAAAGCTGCCTGGTTCTAGAAGGTTACTATTTTCATTCTAGAATGCCAATCAATTTAGAGATGGCTATCTTAGTGATGGCTAGACAGTTACTACTACTCTTGATGATACCAGTGATACAGATGATGATGACATAGAATACAACAAATCCTTTTTGTACAGTTGAAGGAATTAAATACACCATAATGCAATCAAGCCCATTTCTTAATTTCGTATATAATCCACAGGAACATCAGTAAAGCGAGAATTAAAACGAGAGAAAAATTACCATATTTTGTTAGAAATATCCATGCATCAATTCAAACCCATAAGAATATGATGATGATCGGTATTTCAAGAAAACAAAAGGCACAATATTTCCACAAACGAAAACCAAAATTTCAGGGGAAAAATACACATTTGATAAAGAATAAAATTTTTATAGACAAACAAGAAAGATAATAGAACTCAGATTAAAGCACAAAAGCGTCATGCTAACACGAGCCATACGTCAGAGTAGTGAAACATAGAAACAACAAAGAAAGTAAAGGTACAAAGTCATGAGCCGCATAATCTTGTAAGACCCAGAAACGGTAATAATAGAAGAGAAGAATGAGAGCGCTCTCTCTACCTCTCTTAGTAGAAAGCAGCAGATTTGAATCGCTCGCTCAAACACAGAAACCCCATTTGGTACAAGCCATGTCTGTACGCTCGGATTCTTTCTATTGCAGGTCGCTGATTTACATTTGGGGAGAAATGTAAAGGAATGGACGGGGTGCTAGGCAGAGGGAGGGTCGATGGCGCCAGGGCAACTTTTGCAGAGGATGGGCGACGAGGGGGGTGGGGCTAGGGAGAGGATGGCGACGGGGCTCAAAGAATTTCAAATGGGTGAGAGAGGAAGGTGCGACAGGGAAAAGGAGGGAAAAAAAATATTAGTTTCCATGAAAGGTGGGGATGGGTTCGGCGAGCGAGGGAAGGGAGGGGAGAGAGGATGGGTTCGGGGGTGGGGATGGGTTCGGCGAGCGAGGGAAGGGGGGGGAGAGAGGATGGGTTCGGGTGTGGAGGATGATTTCAGGGGGGGCCGGATGGGGTTCGCGGGAGAGGGGGGGGATAGGTTCGGGGGTTTGAATCTGAGAGGGAAGAGGGACCGTGGGGCTTGGGGTCTGCTGCATGGGGATAGAAGTGGAATTTCACTTCCTCCACGTAAGGTGTGTTTTGGATATTCTGAAACAGTGGCTGATCTGAAGATTAGTTATATTTAGAAAGAAAAGAAAAAGAAACGTCGAACACCCACTCTTCTTCAAGAGACTTCTCTCCTCACTAGTTTCCTCACCACAAACCCCAACAACCCTAATCGAGGACTTTTCCTCTCCGTGGTTCTCTCTCCTCAGGCAAAAAATGTCGCACTTCGGAAGGACAGGCCCTCCGGACATCACCGATACCTATTCTCTCCTCGTTCTCAATGTCACCTTCCGTAAGCTTTCTCCCTCTCTCTATTTAGAATATATATATATATTTTAAAGAAACTGGGTACCAATGGCTACGTTGGACATTGTTCTTGTTGTTTGGATGTGTATTTTAGGTACGACTGCGGATGATCTATTCCCTTATTTTGATAAATATGGCAAGGTTGTGGATATCTTCATCCCTAGAAATCGAAGGTATGGCTGTGCCTTGTCATCTCTACTTTCTGTTTGGCTGCAGGGAAGATCATGTTCACATGTTGGTATCGTTTTATTGGTAGAAACCAAGTAATTTATCCGTGCTCGTGAGCGACTCTCACTATTCGCTTAGTATTTTTTTGAGTTTAGTTAATTAATTGGGATTTTTTGCATTATGGATTATGTTTTGCAGTATAGTTTTAATTTTTTTCATTTTCTTTTGGTCTGTAAGTATAATTTAATCAGATGAGTGAGCAAGATATGGGTTTATATAGCATACCTTCTAGAAAACAAGTTCTATATTTTTTACTTCCAGTTTGTTGAAAGTAAAATATTTTCCTATTCCGATTTTCCCTCCTATTGCAGAATTTTGCCTTTTTTTTAATCTAATTTATTCAAAGAAAAAGAAGAATTTTACCCTTATATATATATTTTTGATAAGTGATAAGATATTTTATTGATATAGAATAGGCATAGCCCAATGAAATCATGAAAGTTGAGACCATTAATATATATGTGTGTGTCTGTTGGACTTTCTGTGATTTTGGTGTCGTGTATTTTGTTGTTTAGGACTGGTGACTCAAGGGGCTTTGCTTTTGTGCGGTATAAGTATGCTGACGAGGCACAGAAAGCAGTGGATAGGCTAGATGGTATGCAGCTATTTTCTTCCATCTCTCAATGCATGTATTGTGTTACACAGGCACACAACATGTACTATATATTGTTCAGTCTTGTTTTTCCCATTTGGTAATTGATTGCTGGCACCTCTGGCAATTTATTTTTCACATTTTGTTGATTAGGTAAAGTTATAGATGGTCGAGAGATAGCTGTTCAGTTTGCAAAATATGGGCCAAATGCGGAGAAAATGTAAGATCTAAAATTATTTATGCCTCTTTGTAACAGTGGATTATTTTGCTGATGATGATTGTTTAGGTCTTGAATTCTTAGTCATAATAAGATGTCAGATATTTAATCTACTTTATTTTACAGGAGACTTTTCTCTATTGCTAGTACTTACTGCTGCTATTATTGCATTTTTTAAATAATGTTATCTATTACAACTGATGCTACTACTGTGGGATTCTTATATATAATATTTATGTTCACTTTTTGACCAAGGAAGTGCCTTGACTACTACGTGATGTTTATTGGTCAAATGGGTGCAAATGGATTGAAGTTTTTGATTTGAGAATCATGGATTATTGACATTGGATCTTGAGTTATTATTACAATTTTTGTTACAGTCACAAAGGGAGAATTATTGAATCGTCCTCAAGGTCAAGAAGCCGCAGTCCTCGCAGAAGGTAACCTTTTTTCCTCTTCTGTTTAGAACACTTTCTGGTGCATGCTTAGAATACATTCAACTGAGTTTTCTGGTTTCTTAGCATGTTTGGTTTAACATAATTTACGAACTCTGAAACTTTTACTCCTAATTGAATGTGATTAATCCAATCAATTGTCCAATATATTAAAAAAGGCTTTACAAATTGTTGCCCATGGGACCGATTCAACTTTGGCCCAATGTTAGGGCCGGGATGTTACGGGCACCATAAGTTGAAGTTTGACCTTCAGATTGGTTTGGGTAAGCTTACATCGTAGAAGACCCTTGGCTTTTGTGGAATTTATTTCTGTAAAAATCCCTAAAAAAATTAGCTCAGTTAGTTCTGCACTTGTGGCAACAATTTATCAGTGAGATTTGTATTTTCAATTGACTTTGAAATAATCCTCCAGTTGTTAACATTGTGAGATTCTTTTATAAGGCTATTATTTTTTGGAAGGCAAGGTCTATATTGATTATTTCAAGCTCATGTCCCTAATCACTGATTTTAATGTATTTAGGTACCGAGACGACTACAGAGATCGGGACTACAGAGATCGGGATTACAGAAGAGGGCGCAGTAGAAGTCTTGATAGATATGATCGTGATAAGTATGGGAGGGAAAGGGATTATCGTCGCCGAAGCAGGAGTCGCAGTGTTAGTCCTGACTACCATAGGGCTCGGGGAAGAGGCCGTTATTATGATGAGCATCGAAGCCGAAGTCGTTCAATGGATAGGTAACCTAGTGTTTATTGATGCTTTAGTTTAGTTGATTATTTTGTTATTACATATTTTGCTTTGCACTATATTGTGCTGATTCGATCTGTTTATGTCTTAGTGCCTCCCCCATTCGGCGTAGTCCCAATCTTCACAGGAGTCCTTCACCACAAAGGTCTCCATCCCCTAGGGGTCGAAGTCCTGATAGGCATAGCCGTGAGGGAAGATCTCCAACTCCTCTCAGTATTTCATCCAGGGGTCGGTCTGCAGATTCTCGAAGCCAATCCTCTTGAAAATTAGATGATGTGAGTTTGTCATATCCGTCGTGCTCATTTTTAGTCAGGAATACATTTTTGACCTTTTTTAATATAATTTTGTGATCTAACATGTTTTTCCTGAATTCGATTCTTCTAGGAATGATTAATTTGGCTGCCTGGAAATCCATGGAGACATCTGTAGTGGTGTACTTGCAGCTGTTATGCTGATGTTGATGACTCTTGATCGTCGTACATGTTCTTATCAGAATCCTAAGTGCTAGTTTTGGTAGGACTGTGAACTCTTTGATGTTTAAGCGTTTATCTTGGACCTAATCCTTTGGTAGGTGTGTGCCGTACCGATAAAAAGAAAAAATTAGCTGGTCATTTTCGAATTTGTGGTCTTCACAGTTTGTAGAGGTGGTATTTTAGAATTGATGGAGTCATATCTTAATATGGATCCTATTTCATTATGCATTTGATTTTGTTGCCTTCAATGCCTCTCCATCTCTCCCTCTCAATTGAAGTGTATGCTTGGTTATATTTTTTTACTTTCTTTTGATTTATCACAAGCTATTTATTGGGTTTTATAGTTATGTACGGGGAACAATGACTGGGGCTTCATGGGCGGATGTTGAATTATGGTCGTTGATGCTGTTCCTAAGATGTAGATGGATGATCGGGATATTGAAGCTGGTTGCAGCAGTATGCTGGTTTTAGAAGTATGGTTGTTTTAGCTGTATGCTGGCTGCAGAGGACTTATATATGTTAACTAGTTTTCTCTGGATGATCTAATCTTTTGGTAAGATTTATATAGCTTTACTTATTAAAAAAAAAGATTTATATAGCTCAGCTATTTGTTTCAGAAAAATCATATCCTTTAGGATTTTGATTCTGACTTGATAATCATTTTTGGTCTTTTTGACTGGTCTTGGGGAAGAAAATGGTCCTAAAAGGGGTTCTAGTTGCTGTGATGGTCTAACAACATGAACGTTTATTTAACTTCTAGCTGATGCTGCACATATGAGATGGACCTATGATTCATTGACTGCGATGTGGATACTGAACGTGAACTGCAAGTTCTGTGTGTGAATACTTGAATGCTGGTGCAAATTTTGCTGCAGAATAATGAGGCATGGTAATAAGTTTGTGGTTAATAATTTTGTTTAGGGTTATTGGAATTTACAATATTAATCACTGCCCTTTAAGATGATAACTTCTGCTGCTTACTGTAGTGGAGATGTTTTAGCACATGGGCACATGACCGTAGCTGTGAAGTGGTTGCTGATGCCTGTTCTGTTCTCTGATTGGTTGGTGATTAACTTTTACAGTATTAGGGAATAAATACTGCTACTGCGCTGTTGCTGCCCACTCTATATTAGTCGGGGTTGGCAATGTTAATATAGCCGTTGTGAGATTGATTGTCGCTGCCAAGCTGTGTTGCTTGCTTGCCAACAATCAATTCTTAATTTATGGTCATACATATGCATAGTGGTATGCTTTGTGCGTATGGATTTATAGTTTTGTCTCATTGTAACAAGGTTAATGCTATGAAAATTTTGATTCTATACTTAATTTGCCATAACATTTTTTATGTCAACATAATTTGAACACCGATATCATGATAATGTATATGGATACCTCTTCCTTTTTCTTTAGGATTGTTATTTGGGTCCATTTTATTTTTCTTCAGATGTCTTGAAGGCCCTGTTTGGATGTTGGGTTGAGTTGATATGAGTTGACTTCTTTATGAATAATAATAAGTTGAGTTGGAGTGAGGCCCATCTAAGATGTGTTTAGATGTTAAGACGAGTTTAGATGTGTTTGGATGTTAAGACGAGTTTTGTGGGTTCCGCTTGTAAAGAGATGTTGAGTTGAAAAAGATTGTGGGTCTCACGTGTAAAGAGGTTATGAGTTTAGATGTGTTTGGTAATTTGAGAGTTGAGTGTTTGGATGTTAGACTCAACTTAAAATTAGACTGAGCTATACTGATCTCAATTGAGTTTAAGTTATTATTAGGAGGAACGCAACATTCCCCTCTCATTGTGTGGCTACCTGTTGGGTCTGCTTGCAATAATTGGACATTGCTACCTTGCTAGCCATGCTTGTTCTGTTGTTCAATACCAACAGTTCTGGATCTTAAATTGATTGGTACCCTTTTTCTTCTGTGATTGATTATAGGTGATGGTTGAACACCCGGAGAGGTTTTTCTATTGTCCTCAAAAGTTTTCGATTTAAAACCTTGGGTGTCTATTTCTATTGCTTTTGATGTTATGGTTATTGTTTGTGGTTGCTTGAATATATTTATCTGCGGAAACACTTGTTCACCCCATCTAGATGCATTCTAGATCTGCCCTAAGATTCAATAGAGACAGATGATGAGGGAACCTCCTGGAAACAAAAGGTAACCTCCTATTAGAAGCTACAAAAGCTCAAAAAAGGTCGAAGCACCTATCACTCACTGGGTTTCATTGTTTTTGCTTGTTTACTTTCCAGGCTACTGGTATGCTTCTCTTGACTTGATATATTTGCAGCTGATTAGATTCAAGCCTGAACCAAGTTCATCATGAAAGGAGAAAAAAAGAAAAAAGAAAGATTAAAGCTGAGCCAAATCATCCCAATTGAAATCTTGATTTACAGGATTAATCAAATATAGTTATATTGATTGGTTCCAAAGTTCAGATAAGATGAGATGAGATATTTTGTTAAAAATTGAATAAAATATTGTGTTAATATAATTATTTAGTATTAATTTTATTTTAAAATTTGAAAAAGTAGATTTGTTTATTATATTGTGTGAAAATTTGTAAAAGTTGCATATGAAGATGAGACGAGACAGACAATTTAGGTTGGGGTATCCAAACCAGCTGAAAGTCTAAACTCACGTGTAGTAGGATTTTGTATTTTGCACGTTCATTTAATAAAATCTTAGCTACAATAAAATTGGAAGTGAATAGAGAAGAATGTTAAATTGTAGAAGATAAAGAATTTTGTTATGTACAAGTAAATTCATGTATTGATTTGTATATAAATACTGTTTGTCTTTATGTTTAAAATTCAAATTGATACCATTTTTATTAAAGTTAAACTTTCTGAATAATTATTTTAAATATATGCACGTATTAATGTGAGAATTGCTTACTACCAAAATTTTCCGTAAGGGATATTGGCCGAAGTGTATCACGAAGTACAGAGCTTATGCTGAGGGATGAGTTAGGCATATCATCAATATAGCGGTGAATTCATAGGCGCTCGAATTTTATATGCCAAAAGCATAAGCTTACATGCCTGTTCTCCTGCTATTGACATGGTAAACACTGCCGAACTCAATCGGAGGCATTTGAGTTTTTTCTTGGGCAATGTCTTCATAACAGCAAGCCATCGGCGTTTGATCTTAATAGAAGGCCTATTTAAAAGTTCAAGTGATTGCTGATATAAATGGCATCCAACAAGATAAGAAAGAATTCAGGGATGGTTTTGGATCAACCACAACTGATAATCCATTGATGTGAACGGAAAAACCATTCGAAGCCTCCAAGTAATCACCCGAAAACTCAAGACAGCAATATCTTGCCACAACATAAACAGCTAACTTGATGTTGTCTTGACACAACATAAGATAGTGTGACCTAGTGCAAGAGAATCGATAATTAAAGATGCGTTTCCATTCAAGGAGAATGGGTTTCGGTTCCAAACCGATCTATCCAATTTCACAGCTAACAACTCTAAGCTCCATGAACGGTACACGGTCCCAAATGAAGAAGTAAAACTCTCTCCTCCTTCGTTAGTTCCCATTGGATGCAACCTGATGAACATCATATGTGCCTGTCTCCTCATTCTATGAATACCTACATATAAAGGAAAGGGAAGCTTTTATTTTGAGGGCAATCACAGAAAACCAGTTAGGAAAAGTAAACCAGGATGCATGTATACTACCATTGCCCTGTTGCTGCAGAACAAAAAAGTCCTGTAGATGGGTCATAATAATACCCCAAACTGCTGCTATAGTAGTACCTAAAGGGTTTAAACAGCCAAGATCAAATTAACCAAAGCAGAATAAATTAGGATAAAGAAAGCTCTACTAAGTGAAATACATGTCGATACGTACATAAAGAAAAGAGCAACAATTATCAATATACAACCAAGAAACAAAGTAATTAAAAGCCTTGTCATTGCTTGCATTTTCTTGCTTTTACAACCAAGAAAGGGAAGAAATAAAGAATATAGGGCTGCAATGACCTTCTTAGGACTGATAATTGAGGCAGATGGTATGACTGCATGCTAGCATTACGCAGGCTGACCAAGCTTGGTCCCCTTAAATTTGAGGGGAAAAGAAAAAAAAAAAACAAAAATGAGCCTGAAATAAGGCCTGAGCTCAATCCAGACTTGAGCCAAGCTTAAGCCTAGAAAAAGTCAAGCTCAAGGACAAGAGCCAGGCTTGGCTTTAGTCATTTCCAAGCCCAGATATTTTCACTCTGCTAAAGGGCCATCTGCATATTATTTGAACTCCTGAACCCACCCCAACTCCAAAAAGAGTTTCTCTATCATTATAACTAGGGAAAGTGGGATTCCATCATGCCGCTACATAAATTTCAACAACTAAACAAGACATACAACAAGCAAACAACTGACGAAAACATCAATGACATAACATGATCAGAGACAATCTAGTTCCAGAAGGGAGGGGGACAGAAAGTACCCAGAGGACTCATCATATGCATAATCACTATTTGAACTTCCACCTGCAGACCAAGCAATGAGAAGGCAAAATAAAAACCACATCAAGCAATGAAGTAATTGCTATTTCTGTATACCAATAATCCCCTACACACACACACACAAAAACCAAACTTTTCTTTTTTGGTTACTGCCTGAATCACAGAAATAATATAGCTTACTGCCTGAATCAGCATTTAGGATGTCTGCTGATGGTTGGTTTGCTGTATCCGTATTGGGACCAGAAACCACACTACTGCCACCAAACAATGGTTCAGCAGTAGCATGTTCATCATCCTCAGCGAACATATCAAAAGCATCGGCATCATTGCTTGATGTTTCAGCAATAGTTACATTTGGGTTCAGGGTATCCACAACATGATCAGGGAGCACTTTAGAGGCTACTCCGGGATCTGTTACATCAGACAGCAAGTCCTGCTCTATGTTGGAATAATGAGAATCCCCCTGACCAGCACTTATTGATGTGCCTTCCCCTCTTGCCTTGGCTAACCTCTCATAACCTTCTGAAAAAGATGAATAAAAACCAGCGTAGTTAATAAGTGATATCTATGCAACCTTTTTTTTTGATAGGTAATCAAAATTGTATTAATCAAAGAACAGGCCTAGCCCAGTATGTACATGAAACCTCCCCTTTAAGCGGGAGCAAGAGAAAGAAGAAAATCATGGAGGACCATCCCATTGAAATCTACAGCAGTGGCCCATTTACAAAGCGTACTAAAAAATAAAGCCAAAAGCTCCTCTTGTGTTCGCTCCATGTCTTCAAAAGTCCTAGCGTTCTATGCAACCTTTTGCACAAACTCAAATGAAAGTGTGATTAAAGAGAGAGAAAGTGACTCCTCTGGAAAGAATCGTATGTAAAAGAAATGAAATTAAAAGATTAAAATCATAATGCAACAATAAAAACAAGAGGGAAGTCCTGTCACACACCTTCCTTTTATGAATTTAAAAAAATGAAAAGATGCTTGAACTGTACAAGTTTAATACTCCTCAATCCATAAGTGAATCCCACATTGATATTGAAAATATCCTTGATCACATCAGGTAGCTAAACATTCTAGAACATGAAAACAAACATGTGCACCCATACAGACGTACATATCAATATTGAAAAATCTTCTTTAACATGTCAGAAAGATAAATGGTATTATCTGGACAACCAGAAGCAGATAAGATAGTAAACCAAAATAAGAAACCATGCACATGCATGCTCTACTTACAGAAAGGGTACAAATATGGCTAGACAAAAAATAAAAAATAAAAAATAGAAAGAAAGAAAGAATACCAAGTACACCCCGTTTTTCACATAATTAAATACCAAGTAAAACACTGACCTGCCTCTCGCTCAAAAACCTCCCGCTTTTCATGATACACATCTGCAGAACAGAACTCCCACTGATAAGCAATCCAATAAAACCAACAGAATTGGATTCCTTGTAGAAAGTTGAATAAAAAAGCATATTTTCTCAGTACTAAGGAGACTAGGGGTTGATATGAACACATAGATAGTGTAGACTATACTCAAAATTGCTGGAAAAGCAAGCCCAACGAAGTAACTAACTTTACCATATTCACCATTCTCCATCAGCTTCATTGCATCTTCAGTGAGCTGGTCAAATACCAGCTTTGTTTCAGCTGACATCTTCTCCTTCCTGTTGTTTGAAGCCCCCTTTAACCTTCTCAAAGCTTGTAAAACCTAACAGGATATGTAAAATTAACTTCCTTATCCATAAATGAATATACACATCTCTTAATTTGTTTGTGATTAACACAGTGATGAAATAATGCTTCAACTCATTGTTTGGCAATGGCTGAGTTGAAAAAATAGAGCTGAAAAATATAATACTGAATGGCAGTTGAGATCGGCCCAAACACAATATAGTAAATCAGAGTCGGTGAATTCTTTAAGCATGTCTAGAGGCACATCCTGAGTTTTATTCCACACTAGGGGCTCCCAGGGGTGGGGCCCTTCATAAAAGAAAAAAACAATGAACTACATTTTAGGACAACCCAAACTTCAATTTGATTTCAATACATCTTAGATTGATTTTAAATTGGAAAATAACTAAACCATTTGGGTTTGCTAGTAATACCGAGATTAGAGTCTTGAAAACAGATGAATCTGTATGAGATGCTTTACAGCTTTTTCATGATTATTTTCAAGCCTGTCCATAACTTTATGTAATAAAAGTACCGAACCAATGCAAACTTAAGTATGAGCCTTCACTCAAATTTTGACTATATTTACACAAATGCAAATTCTTATATAAATGACTTTGTGGCCAATTAGATAAAAATTAAATCCAGACTATTTTTATAAACATTGCATGTATCAATATATTTATAGACCACACTGCACATTCAATACAAAAGACCACCAATACCATACATAGTACATGTCATTGTGATCACTTTATGGGGGAGAAAAGAGTGTATAATATTGAGGGGATGATATGTAGTAACAAAATATCTATTAAAAAGAGATTTAAGGAGCAAACTAGTTTCGTTGTGCAGGGATTCTTCAACAGAAAGAAGTAATTTTAATTGTGAAGAGAATTAAATAAAACCACACCTATGCGTAAACATATAATATACCGTTTCTCCTGGCTCAAGTAGGTCAGCAATACGCCTCTTCATCTTTCCGACGTCTTCGGCAGACAGTTCATCGATGTCATCTTCACTGTTTGTCACAATGGAGCCTTTTCCGGCATATTTTGGTTCAACGTCAACACTATCAAGCCACGCATCCTACAAGAATCCATAGGAACTAAATAAACCTGTTTGATGCTGCTGAAAATGTTTCACATGAGTAAGATGCTTTACCTTAATTTCCTTATCATTAACATATTCAACAAAATTTCCATCTGCATCAAAATAACCTTCTTCCCTCTCTCTGTCTAAATTGAAAGGTTCCATTTGAATCCCATCCTCAACAAAGTTCTCATTATCCTGTCAAAAGATATCCCCATCATTGGCTATCCTTTCCATTGATCCAATAACAGATGAATCTGGCAATCATCTTGACTCTAAAGAATGCTGCCAATCCAAGAAATAATCACTGCAGATTATAACTCTACTCTGAGAATAAAAACATGCATGATCCAACTTCATCCCAGAGTTGAAGAGAGTCATATGAATGCTAGAAACGATTCATTAGTGGAAGAAACACAAAAACTGTCCATTAGCCATAATGGGGAGGCCTAGATATCAATCTCCAATTAAGAGGACAATATAACATTCCAATTGTGGAAACTTGGGAGGAAAATATGCAATCGAATAATAGAAACTTGAAAGGAGGTGTAAAGTGACAGAAGTTTGGTAGCAATAAACATATAAATGACAAAAATACGCAATAATGAGGGAATCCATATATAAAAATGCCAGTTTAGTCAGGACACATCTTGATAATCTAAACAGCATACCAGCATAATGAGCATAGTAATTGATGACAAGGTTAGAGTTAAAAAAAAAAAGGAAAATACAAACCATGTAAACAACTTCAGCTGCCGTGACATCTTTAATTATGCCTCTGCTTTCTTCAGTAAACAGTTCAGCAGTGATCTGATTCCGACGCTTTGCACGCTCTTTAGCAGCAAGGCGAGGATTCAGTACCTCGCTCGGGGCTTCATCAGCCTGACCTCTGTCAACCCCTTCATCTCCTGGCTTAACCTTCTTACCCTTCGGAAACCTGACCCTCTTTTGCCTTTGAAACCAATCATCACCAAAGTCAGCAAAATTAAAGACATAGCATCTAATGGCGAGTAAGGAAAGAGATTTCCAAAACGGATATTGACCAATCAAAGATTGAAAAAACTAAGTAATGGATGCCAGAAGAATATATGCCCTTAGGGGTCCAACTATCAAGCACACTAATACCCTGTTTGTTTAAAAAATGAAGGGATTCCATTTTTCCATATTATAAGAGAAAAACCATGAATTGTAAATTTCCATCAACTACACATGACCGTACGGTTTTATTTAACAATAAGAAAGAAACCACAAAATGAAAATATGAACGACCCGATGGCGAAGAAATATAGGAACTATTAAGGGCAAAATGAACTGATACTGTGATACAACAAAATAAAAATTACAAAAGTAGACAGTTTCCATAAAGAGTGTATGTCTAGAAACAAACAGAAATGATAGTAATTGAAGGAAACAGATATGATAAATAAGATGGAATAGGGAGGGAAATTGAAAACTGAGATTAGGGTTGAGAGAGAGAGAGTAGAGAGATTACGCGGGAGGTTTGTTATCATCATCCGCGTCGTCTTGGACGTCATAGATAGAGCGCTTAAGGTTGGGGCGCGATGACTTCTCTTCCATTGTTGAAAGCACCGAGTAAGGTCCCTCTCTTTCTTCTATATATTATTATAAGAAAATTTAGAGAGAGAGATGAGAGTTAGAGCATTGGCATTGGATTGGCTATCCTAATCTTCAAAATTTGAAGAATATGTAACTTTTTATTTTTTAGCTAATCACTTAACTTTTAAAACCTACATTGGATTAGCTATCACATTCTCTATAATAATAAAATATTATTATTTTATAATTTTTATTTTTTTATTATTTTTTATTTTTCTAATGTGATATAACCTCCAATAATCATATTCCTTTTCATATTCATAATCAAACAATCTATAATATAATAATCTTATATGTATATAGATGACAAAATCTCATATGTAAAAAAAAATTCCATATGTACACAATCCATAATAATCCTATTTCTATAATATAACAATCCATGCTTCTCTCAATCACGGGATAAGAAGGAAATCCCTAATTTCAATATCCATTAATTGATGTAAACAGCTAAAAATGTTTTACATGATCCCTCTTCATTTGTACAAAAAGCCAATAATAGACCACCTAGATTCAAGCACTTCAATATTATGTAGCAGTCTTTGTCAAGACACTCATTACACAGATTTCTAGTCTAGATTACCATGTTGCTTCGGGTAAGTAGTTCACTTGCAAATTGGTACCACCATCAAACCAAAATAGATTAAAGACAATATTCTAACTCCAACAACACTTGTGTGCATCTACATGCATAATTACAGCCCAACAGCCCTACAAAATAACAGTATCTTTAACATAAAGTCTGTCCAACAGCCCTACATAACAGTCCAAAAAAAGCCACAAAATAGTTAGCAATAGTTGCTGCCCAGCCACATGTATTTAACACCACATGTGGCTGCCCAGCTACTAAAACCAATTGTGTTTCTATTAACAAAATAATATTAAGTAGATAATAACATGTTAAACAAAGATGGCTACACATCTTCAAAATCAAAAGATGGAGATGGAGGCCTAGCTTCTTGGAGAAAGAGGCCTTCAGGACAACTCTTAGATTGGAACAATATGAAAGATGGTCCCTGGACGTCTATGGTGATTACCTATCAAAAGAGAGTGCACTTATTGTGAAGTCCAGGACTAAATGTTGGACACATAACCTTCTGAAATTCTATGGTCAATACTACGAAAAATGACTTTAATACAATTATTGTGAAGTCCAGGGGACTAAACAATACACTTTAATACAACATTTAAGTCTTCCATGCAAATAATATCTCCAAGCCAAAGCCATGAGCCAAGCAGCTTTAATAATAAGTTCCTGTACAAGTTTTAAAATATTTTTTTTTCCTTTGGCATTTTTATTTGCAAGAGGCAACACAGTTTGAAAATGTGTATGGTCGATCAACCACAAAATTAGGGAAATATAATGCTAGAAAGTATAAGAAATAAATCATCACCAGCATGGCAGCATAGGACTGTTAAACCAACAAATTCAGAGTACCCATTGTAAAGCATAGGACTTTCTAAGTATAGAGCATTAGCTGAATCACTTAGTCAGTTAATCCTAAATAAAGCATTAACTGACTTTCTAAGTATAAAGCATTAGCTGAATCACTTAGTCAGTTAAAAAAAAAAAACAAATGTTTGTTTAGGATTATTTGAGACAAAAATGACTAGTTAGGAAATATAAATATGAAATATTTGCTTAGCTAGGAAATCTAAGTTTGAAATATTGGATGTTCTTAACTTTCCTTTGCAAGGATATCTAAGGAAGTATTGTTGGAAAATATTGTTGCAATGGCAGAAGGCAGGTGCTGTTTTTCCAGATTATGATATATAATTTTTGTTGGAAAATATAACTTTTGCTGTTCTAAGTTTAGAAACTCAAGTAAAGTTCCTATGTTTTGTTGTCGTTGACAGTGGAGCTTCCGCATTGGTTTCACTCCTAGAGAGGGCTTGGTTATATATTCTGTTGCATACATTGATGGTAGTCGAGGTCGAAGGCCTGTGGCCCACAGGTTGAGTTTTGTGGAGATGGTTGGATGAAATGGAGATCCCAATGATCCGCATTACAGAAAAAATGCCTTTGATGCAGGGGAAGATGGCCTTCGAAAAAATGCACACTCTCTTTCCAGATTATAGTTGTTACTTATTGCATATTTATTTTCTGTGAAAGTTTTCTATGGAAGCATCAAGATTGGAGAACAGGCTTAGCAAAAACTTCTATGAAAGTTTTTATACGGAGTGGGTATGCCTTAACTGATAAAACCAGAGTAAAATCCCAACAAAAAAATCCACCAAAAAAATCCAAAAAAAATCCCAACAACATCAAGAAAATCAAACCCAAACAACAAAATCAAGATGAAAGAATCAAGGTTAGGGTTTCGGCTTTTACCGTGTTGTTGGGCGATCGGCGTTGGAGTGAAGCCGTGCGGTGCCGTGCTCGAGAGAAGATGAAAGAGAAGAGCTGCGTGCGAGAAAGGGGGAAGAAGAAGAGAAAGAACAGAAAAAAAATAGAAGAAAAGCAAGAAGGGAGACGGAAGAAGAAGAGAGAGAAGAAAAAAAACTGGAAGAACTGGATTTGGCTTGGAACACGACCAAGCTGGATGAGGACACGTGTCGCTCATCCACGGTCAAGATGTTACCACGACGTTTAAAATTCAGCAGTGCTACAGACAACCGAGCTGCGCACCCTTTGAGGCATCGCCAAGCTATGTCAGCTGACTTGTTTAAAGAAATAATAATAATAATAAAAAGAAGGGTCATCGTTCATAAGGAAATGAGGGAAAATTATTTGTAAAAACCAGAGCAAAGAGATACATTCGTTTACCTTGCAAGTGTGAATGAATGAAAGAATCGCACTTCGATTCGCCAGTCTTAGTCTTAGATTGTTGTGTACACACCATGGACCAGAAAAAGAGATCTACTTGGCTTCGCGTGAACAGCTTTGTGGGTCGTCGTCGCCGTCATCTCTGGGTGTCTCCGTGGCTAGCTTCAGGTAAGACAAATGATGCATTGTTAGTGTTCGAAAATTTTCCTTCGTATGTGGTGTTGATGGGAAGCTCTGCCCTGCCCTCTTTCTCTGTTCTGTAACAAGAAACCAACTTTAAATCCTCTGAAAGTGAACCAACAATCTGCTCAACAAACTCTCATTTCATCTACTCTGTGGTTGTCGTCTTTGGCACTGGAGAAGCCATCGTCGTCTTCGTCATCTTTGGCAACCATGGGGGTGGGGGTTGTAAATGGAGAAGACGATAGGAGGTCCAAAAATCATCAAAGGAGAAAAGCCTCAGACGAAGTCTCGTGGGAAACCAGAACTGGGAAGGGGGAAGGAGACCTCTGTGCTTGTGGAACCGAAACGGCGTCGTTGTAATAACGCCACGTCAGACCGCGATGCCTCAAAGATTCCCTCGCTCGGTTGCATCAATCATTTTTCTTTAAAATTAGGGTGAGGATCATGAAGCCGTAGGGGTGGCAGCGGGTCCCACACCCCTCTAAACCGTCCCCGTCCGCCCGCATCTGCATGGGTGGGGCAGACTCCCATCGGTCAAGTGTTGGTGACAGGGCCACCCACCCTGCATCTAGCTCCCTAGCGGAAGCGGGGTGCATGTGGAAATCCACCCCTTGCATATACGGAGGTGGGGTGTGGAGAAGGGGTAACCCTGCCTCGCATATGCGGGTATCAACCTACATGAATGAGTCCTATGTAATTACATCAAGATTGAGAAGAAGGTTATTTTGAAATCTGCTTATGATAGGTAACCACCCAGAGACTTACATTGAGAGACCTTGAGATCGACGTACCCTGTGAGGAAGTAGCTCATGAAAGAAGAAATGCTTTACAGAGTTCTTGGATCTTAAAAATGACTTCTTTGTTTCTATTTCAAGGTTTTTAGATTGTGTTTAGTCATTGAATCAAATTTAACTCATTTCAAATAATCGTTGATAGAATCTATTATTTTTTTAATTTTTATAAAAAAAAATTAAACTCATCTCAATATATAAACGTAATCTCAATCTCTGTTTGATTGCAGGAAACTGTAGGAATAAATGCAGATGTCAAAAAAAAATTATGGGTTCAATGAATTACTGGTTGGGAGTTGAGAGAGCCATAACTTTTGTGCTTCGGCAAAATGTAAATGCAATTTAAGTCACATGCTAATAATGGTGAATTGGAGAAGAGCTGCTCCCTTGTTTTTCGTCGTTAAATCTTGAAAGTCGCCATCTTCTCCCGCATTTTCCAGATTATTAAGATTGAGTATGGTAATGGACTCGAATTCTAAGACATGGATGATTTGAGGCCTCCATTCTTTCAGTGGAGATGGTGTAGCCGCTCACAAACAATCCCTGCGAAAAACAAAGCATTTTAGTATCTAAAGAGTGCATATTTTCAAACGTTGCTATATCTTGAATTTACAAAGAACCGCCGTGTGATACAAACTATGCTCGGAAGAGCAGCATTTTACCAACTTTGTGGAATGCATCTCTTTTCCACCAAGTGTTTGAATAACATCTTCCAATACTTTAATCTCCTTGCACGTAACTCTTCCAGCCAAGAATGAAGTGTTGAGTTGAGACAATTGTATTTTCGGGGGTAATTGCACTGATAAACAACAGAAAATGACTATAATTAATGTTAGAAAAATTCTACATAGTTTCAGTCGTGTCAATGTCCACCCTATAGTTTCAAGACCACTGCCATATAAGGAAAAAAAATCTTATAGGTCCCTGGACCTGTGATTTAGGTGATTGAGATTCCTTCGGGCCATTGGATCCTTGTTACCATTTTGAATAGAGAGCTGCTGCGTACAAACGCCGCTNATGCTTAAGGAATGAGTTGCGCTCATGTATGCAAGTTATAAATGTGAATTCGACAACAAAGATAATAAATTTAATGCAACACTTCATCTTTATATGATTGCTTTACATGAGCAGTTAATTAAGTTATTTTTTATTCTTTGTTGTTGTGTGCAAAGTCATGGAGATGGTGAAGACAACATAGTTAACTGTGTTGTCTCAGATATGTGCCCATATTGATGCACTTGGTGTTGCTTTTGTAGATTCTAAGCTTGGAGTTTGGACCTTGGTGTGCAAACACTTGTTTTTTGGTGGGGATGTTGTGCTGTAATTTTTGTTGATGCTATAAGTTCCCATTTTATTGTGTCAATGCTTGCACATTCTTGACACCAGCAAATTAGGGTGGTTGTACTTTTATATGGATGGCTTGTGCAGCTAATTATATTTATGGTTATGTGAGTAGGTTGTCATGCAT
This sequence comes from Carya cathayensis, assembly GCA_011037825.1. Taxonomy (NCBI): domain Eukaryota; kingdom Viridiplantae; phylum Streptophyta; class Magnoliopsida; order Fagales; family Juglandaceae; genus Carya; species Carya cathayensis. Next base: position 255,642 of record QGSO01000628.1, read on the forward strand.
TTCCAAATTAATTGCACAAATCTAGAAGCTATTGTTTTTATTTTTCTTTTCTAACAAGTATACAATTTTCATCTGCAATAACTAGTTGGTTCAATTGAAAGTGGACGTTAGTTTCAAATTTTTAGCTGAAAACTGTAACAATCAAGCATGATTAAAGCATGAGCCATGAGGAAACCGAAACAATCAAGCAAGGATATTTTATGTTAATAATATTCCAATGTTTCTATTGTTTTGTCAAACTCAAACCAGAAGCACATAAATAAATCAACACCAGCTCTATTATTGAGGCACTACTATTTATGTATAGGTATCATTACATAGTGGGCTGTACATTTGATACATACAAAGTAGATGCTACCCAGTTATTTATATGTTATAATTTATTCAAACCATGCAAAAACTATTACAATTGATACAACTTAGTACAAACACAATAATTTTCAATTTCGCTTCTAAAGATCTGCCTCTTTCTCTTTTACTTTATTTTCCTTTTTCTGAACTTCATACTCGAGTCACAACACGTCATCCCACCTCTTCCAAACTACATTCTTTCTTGTACGCTTCTGAACGATATCCCCCGTGTCACTGCACCTTTCAATTTTTTGCTCAATAGTGTAAATAAATTTGAAAAGCCTTAAGAGAAGGAAACTTGTTAGAAAACATAAATTATAACAAGATAAAATAGACAAGTGCATATTTAGAAAAGCCAAGAAAATAACCCACTAAAAAGTGTAAAACATCAAGTAACTTGAGAACAATTGGGTGGTCTTCAAAGAACTCTAGCCAACAACCCTATAATCAAATTGTATTTGTTCTACCAATACTAGCAACTAAAAGCAAACTGAACGCGAGTTACCTCATTTAACCTCCCATTTAAGATGAGTCTTTCACACAAATCATAATATAGATATCCAGCAAGGAACATAGAGATTAGAGTGAATGGGCACAGGAACCTGCAATAAGAATGACAGATTAAATTATAATGGATGCAGATTAAAAACTAGTAGAAGCTACTTCAGAGATTCTTACACTTGAAATGAGTTCAAATGCAGCCTCTTTCACATTGTCAATTGCAATATCTGATCTAAAAGAGCTCTCAAGATTATAAGAGAAAGCAACGCTATATATGTCAGGGTGAAATCCCATGCAACCCTACGACCATAAACAAAGAGAAAGCAACGCTGTAATTGAATGGACATTATGTCAAGAAAATGCATAGAAATATGTCATACTTTAGAACCTAAAGCACCTGATACAAAGAGGACACAAACCTAAAGCATCTGTTGCAATGAATTTATCATCTTTTTATTTTCCTAATGGTGTACAGTTGTACACTAGGCACGAGGGGTGGGGGCTAGCTTTCAAGGCAAAGCGGCCTGTATCTAGAAGGTTATTTCAAATACTTCTTGGCTTCCATTCTAACAGCTATTTCTATATTCACTTCTTTTGAACTATAATAGTAAAATTCAGTAAATTGTAGTACCATTTAAGCAAGCAAGAACAGCAAGTCACTCCTTTCTATTTTTGTTTTCTAGTCCATGCCATCATCAACATTTTGACTGGGCCACCAACTCTCTTCACCAAAGGTTCACTAGCTTAGATTTTCTTAGGTCTTGAAGTTATGAGGATACCCATACTAAAAGCATCCAAATAGAGAAACAATTTCCATATGCAGCATAAGCGTACAGTGCTAGTTAGCTTTCAAGGCAAAGCTGCCTGGTTCTAGAAGGTTACTATTTTCATTCTAGAATGCCAATCAATTTAGAGATGGCTATCTTAGTGATGGCTAGACAGTTACTACTACTCTTGATGATACCAGTGATACAGATGATGATGACATAGAATACAACAAATCCTTTTTGTACAGTTGAAGGAATTAAATACACCATAATGCAATCAAGCCCATTTCTTAATTTCGTATATAATCCACAGGAACATCAGTAAAGCGAGAATTAAAACGAGAGAAAAATTACCATATTTTGTTAGAAATATCCATGCATCAATTCAAACCCATAAGAATATGATGATGATCGGTATTTCAAGAAAACAAAAGGCACAATATTTCCACAAACGAAAACCAAAATTTCAGGGGAAAAATACACATTTGATAAAGAATAAAATTTTTATAGACAAACAAGAAAGATAATAGAACTCAGATTAAAGCACAAAAGCGTCATGCTAACACGAGCCATACGTCAGAGTAGTGAAACATAGAAACAACAAAGAAAGTAAAGGTACAAAGTCATGAGCCGCATAATCTTGTAAGACCCAGAAACGGTAATAATAGAAGAGAAGAATGAGAGCGCTCTCTCTACCTCTCTTAGTAGAAAGCAGCAGATTTGAATCGCTCGCTCAAACACAGAAACCCCATTTGGTACAAGCCATGTCTGTACGCTCGGATTCTTTCTATTGCAGGTCGCTGATTTACATTTGGGGAGAAATGTAAAGGAATGGACGGGGTGCTAGGCAGAGGGAGGGTCGATGGCGCCAGGGCAACTTTTGCAGAGGATGGGCGACGAGGGGGGTGGGGCTAGGGAGAGGATGGCGACGGGGCTCAAAGAATTTCAAATGGGTGAGAGAGGAAGGTGCGACAGGGAAAAGGAGGGAAAAAAAATATTAGTTTCCATGAAAGGTGGGGATGGGTTCGGCGAGCGAGGGAAGGGAGGGGAGAGAGGATGGGTTCGGGGGTGGGGATGGGTTCGGCGAGCGAGGGAAGGGGGGGGAGAGAGGATGGGTTCGGGTGTGGAGGATGATTTCAGGGGGGGCCGGATGGGGTTCGCGGGAGAGGGGGGGGATAGGTTCGGGGGTTTGAATCTGAGAGGGAAGAGGGACCGTGGGGCTTGGGGTCTGCTGCATGGGGATAGAAGTGGAATTTCACTTCCTCCACGTAAGGTGTGTTTTGGATATTCTGAAACAGTGGCTGATCTGAAGATTAGTTATATTTAGAAAGAAAAGAAAAAGAAACGTCGAACACCCACTCTTCTTCAAGAGACTTCTCTCCTCACTAGTTTCCTCACCACAAACCCCAACAACCCTAATCGAGGACTTTTCCTCTCCGTGGTTCTCTCTCCTCAGGCAAAAAATGTCGCACTTCGGAAGGACAGGCCCTCCGGACATCACCGATACCTATTCTCTCCTCGTTCTCAATGTCACCTTCCGTAAGCTTTCTCCCTCTCTCTATTTAGAATATATATATATATTTTAAAGAAACTGGGTACCAATGGCTACGTTGGACATTGTTCTTGTTGTTTGGATGTGTATTTTAGGTACGACTGCGGATGATCTATTCCCTTATTTTGATAAATATGGCAAGGTTGTGGATATCTTCATCCCTAGAAATCGAAGGTATGGCTGTGCCTTGTCATCTCTACTTTCTGTTTGGCTGCAGGGAAGATCTGTTCACATGTTGGTATCGTTTTATTGGTAGAAACCAAGTAATTTATCCGTGCTCGTGAGCGACTCTCACTATTCGCTTAGTATTTTTTTGAGTTTAGTTAATTAATTGGGATTTTTTGCATTATGGATTATGTTTTGCAGTATAGTTTTAATTTTTTTCATTTTCTTTTGGTCTGTAAGTATAATTTAATCAGATGAGTGAGCAAGATATGGGTTTATATAGCATACCTTCTAGAAAACAAGTTCTATATTTTTTACTTCCAGTTTGTTGAAAGTAAAATATTTTCCTATTCCGATTTTCCCTCCTATTGCAGAATTTTGCCTTTTTTTTAATCTAATTTATTCAAAGAAAAAGAAGAATTTTACCCTTATATATATATTTTTGATAAGTGATAAGATATTTTATTGATATAGAATAGGCATAGCCCAATGAAATCATGAAAGTTGAGACCATTAATATATATGTGTGTGTCTGTTGGACTTTCTGTGATTTTGGTGTCGTGTATTTTGTTGTTTAGGACTGGTGACTCAAGGGGCTTTGCTTTTGTGCGGTATAAGTATGCTGACGAGGCACAGAAAGCAGTGGATAGGCTAGATGGTATGCAGCTATTTTCTTCCATCTCTCAATGCATGTATTGTGTTACACAGGCACACAACATGTACTATATATTGTTCAGTCTTGTTTTTCCCATTTGGTAATTGATTGCTGGCACCTCTGGCAATTTATTTTTCACATTTTGTTGATTAGGTAAAGTTATAGATGGTCGAGAGATAGCTGTTCAGTTTGCAAAATATGGGCCAAATGCGGAGAAAATGTAAGATCTAAAATTATTTATGCCTCTTTGTAACAGTGGATTATTTTGCTGATGATGATTGTTTAGGTCTTGAATTCTTAGTCATAATAAGATGTCAGATATTTAATCTACTTTATTTTACAGAAGAGACTTTTCTCTATTGCTAGTACTTACTGCTGCTATTATTGCATTTTTTAAATAATGTTATCTATTACAACTGATGCTACTACTGTGGGATTCTTATATATAATATTTATGTTCACTTTTTGACCAAGGAAGTGCCTTGACTACTACGTGATGTTTATTGGTCAAATGGGTGCAAATGGATTGAAGTTTTTGATTTGAGAATCATGGATTATTGACATTGGATCTTGAGTTATTATTACAATTTTTGTTACAGTCACAAAGGGAGAATTATTGAATCGTCCTCAAGGTCAAGAAGCCGCAGTCCTCGCAGAAGGTAACCTTTTTTCCTCTTCTGTTTAGAACACTTTCTGGTGCATGCTTAGAATACATTCAACTGAGTTTTCTGGTTTCTTAGCATGTTTGGTTTAACATAATTTACGAACTCTGAAACTTTTACTCCTAATTGAATGTGATTAATCCAATCAATTGTCCAATATATTAAAAAAGGCTTTACAAATTGTTGCCCATGGGACCGATTCAACTTTGGCCCAATGTTAGGGCCGGGATGTTACGGGCACCATAAGTTGAAGTTTGACCTTCAGATTGGTTTGGGTAAGCTTACATCGTAGAAGACCCTTGGCTTTTGTGGAATTTATTTCTGTAAAAATCCCTAAAAAAATTAGCTCAGTTAGTTCTGCACTTGTGGCAACAATTTATCAGTGAGATTTGTATTTTCAATTGACTTTGAAATAATCCTCCAGTTGTTAACATTGTGAGATTCTTTTATAAGGCTATTATTTTTTGGAAGGCAAGGTCTATATTGATTATTTCAAGCTCATGTCCCTAATCACTGATTTTAATGTATTTAGGTACCGAGACGACTACAGAGATCGGGACTACAGAGATCGGGATTACAGAAGAGGGCGCAGTAGAAGTCTTGATAGATATGATCGTGATAAGTATGGGAGGGAAAGGGATTATCGTCGCCGAAGCAGGAGTCGCAGTGTTAGTCCTGACTACCATAGGGCTCGGGGAAGAGGCCGTTATTATGATGAGCATCGAAGCCGAAGTCGTTCAATGGATAGGTAACCTAGTGTTTATTGATGCTTTAGTTTAGTTGATTATTTTGTTATTACATATTTTGCTTTGCACTATATTGTGCTGATTCGATCTGTTTATGTCTTAGTGCCTCCCCCATTCGGCGTAGTCCCAATCTTCACAGGAGTCCTTCACCACAAAGGTCTCCATCCCCTAGGGGTCGAAGTCCTGATAGGCATAGCCGTGAGGGAAGATCTCCAACTCCTCTCAGTATTTCATCCAGGGGTCGGTCTGCAGATTCTCGAAGCCAATCCTCTTGAAAATTAGATGATGTGAGTTTGTCATATCCGTCATGCTCATTTTTAGTCAGGAATACATTTTTGACCTTTTTTAATATAATTTTGTGATCTAACATGTTTTTCCTGAATTCGATTCTTCTAGGAATGATTAATTTGGCTGCCTGGAAATCCATGGAGACATCTGTAGTGGTGTACTTGCAGCTGTTATGCTGATGTTGATGACTCTTGATCGTCGTACATGTTCTTATCAGAATCCTAAGTGCTAGTTTTGGTAGGACTGTGAACTCTTTGATGTTTAAGCGTTTATCTTGGACCTAATCCTTTGGTAGGTGTGTGCCGTACCGATAAAAAGAAAAAATTAGCTGGTCATTTTCGAATTTGTGGTCTTCACAGTTTGTAGAGGTGGTATTTTAGAATTGATGGAGTCATATCTTAATATGGATCCTATTTCATTATGCATTTGATTTTGTTGCCTTCAATGCCTCTCCATCTCTCCCTCTCAATTGAAGTGTATGCTTGGTTATATTTTTTTACTTTCTTTTGATTTATCACAAGCTATTTATTGGGTTTTATAGTTATGTACGGGGAACAATGACTGGGGCTTCATGGGCGGATGTTGAATTATGGTCGTTGATGCTGTTCCTAAGATGTAGATGGATGATCGGGATATTGAAGCTGGTTGCAGCAGTATGCTGGTTTTAGAAGTATGGTTGTTTTAGCTGTATGCTGGCTGCAGAGGACTTATATATGTTAACTAGTTTTCTCTGGATGATCTAATCTTTTGGTAAGATTTATATAGCTTTACTTATTAAAAAAAAAGATTTATATAGCTCAGCTATTTGTTTCAGAAAAATCATATCCTTTAGGATTTTGATTCTGACTTGATAATCATTTTTGGTCTTTTTGACTGGTCTTGGGGAAGAAAATGGTCCTAAAAGGGGTTCTAGTTGCTGTGATGGTCTAACAACATGAACGTTTATTTAACTTCTAGCTGATGCTGCACATATGAGATGGACCTATGATTCATTGACTGCGATGTGGATACTGAACGTGAACTGCAAGTTCTGTGTGTGAATACTTGAATGCTGGTGCAAATTTTGCTGCAGAATAATGAGGCATGGTAATAAGTTTGTGGTTAATAATTTTGTTTAGGGTTATTGGAATTTACAATATTAATCACTGCCCTTTAAGATGATAACTTCTGCTGCTTACTGTAGTGGAGATGTTTTAGCACATGGGCACATGACCGTAGCTGTGAAGTGGTTGCTGATGCCTGTTCTGTTCTCTGATTGGTTGGTGATTAACTTTTACAGTATTAGGGAATAAATACTGCTACTGCGCTGTTGCTGCCCACTCTATATTAGTCGGGGTTGGCAATGTTAATATAGCCGTTGTGAGATTGATTGTCGCTGCCAAGCTGTGTTGCTTGCTTGCCAACAATCAATTCTTAATTTATGGTCATACATATGCATAGTGGTATGCTTTGTGCGTATGGATTTATAGTTTTGTCTCATTGTAACAAGTTTAATGCTATGAAAATTTTGATTCTATACTTAATTTGCCATAACATTTTTTATGTCAACATAATTTGAACACCGATATCATGATAATGTATATGGATACCTCTTCCTTTTTCTTTAGGATTGTTATTTGGGTCCATTTTATTTTTCTTCAGATGTCTTGAAGGCCCTGTTTGGATGTTGGGTTGAGTTGATATGAGTTGACTTCTTTATGAATAATAATAAGTTGAGTTGGAGTGAGGCCCATCTAAGATGTGTTTAGATGTTAAGACGAGTTTAGATGTGTTTGGATGTTAAGACGAGTTTTGTGGGTTCCGCTTGTAAAGAGATGTTGAGTTGAAAAAGATTGTGGGTCTCACGTGTAAAGAGGTTATGAGTTTAGATGTGTTTGGTAATTTGAGAGTTGAGTGTTTGGATGTTAGACTCAACTTAAAATTAGACTGAGCTATACTGATCTCAATTGAGTTTAAGTTATTATTAGGAGGAACGCAACATTCCCCTCTCATTGTGTGGCTACCTGTTGGGTCTGCTTGCAATAATTGGACATTGCTACCTTGCTAGCCATGCTTGTTCTGTTGTTCAATACCAACAGTTCTGGATCTTAAATTGATTGGTACCCTTTTTCTTCTGTGATTGATTATAGGTGATGGTTGAACACCCGGAGAGGTTTTTCTATTGTCCTCAAAAGTTTTCGATTTAAAACCTTGGGTGTCTATTTCTATTGCTTTTGATGTTATGGTTATTGTTTGTGGTTGCTTGAATATATTTATCTGCGGAAACACTTGTTCACCCCATCTAGATGCATTCTAGATCTGCCCTAAGATTCAATAGAGACAGATGATGAGGGAACCTCCTGGAAACAAAAGGTAACCTCCTATTAGAAGCTACAAAAGCTCAAAAAAGGTCGAAGCACCTATCACTCACTGGGTTTCATTGTTTTTGCTTGTTTACTTTCCAGGCTACTGGTATGCTTCTCTTGACTTGATATATTTGCAGCTGATTAGATTCAAGCCTGAACCAAGTTCATCATGAAAGGAGAAAAAAAGAAAAAAGAAAGATTAAAGCTGAGCCAAATCATCCCAATTGAAATCTTGATTTACAGGATTAATCAAATATAGTTATATTGATTGGTTCCAAAGTTCAGATAAGATGAGATGAGATATTTTGTTAAAAATTGAATAAAATATTGTGTTAATATAATTATTTAGTATTAATTTTATTTTAAAATTTGAAAAAGTAGATTTGTTTATTATATTGTGTGAAAATTTGTAAAAGTTGCATATGAAGATGAGACGAGACAGACAATTTAGGTTGGGGTATCCAAACCAGCTGAAAGTCTAAACTCACGTGTAGTAGGATTTTGTATTTTGCACGTTCATTTAATAAAATCTTAGCTACAATAAAATTGGAAGTGAATAGAGAAGAATGTTAAATTGTAGAAGATAAAGAATTTTGTTATGTACAAGTAAATTCATGTATTGATTTGTATATAAATACTGTTTGTCTTTATGTTTAAAATTCAAATTGATACCATTTTTATTAAAGTTAAACTTTCTGAATAATTATTTTAAATATATGCACGTATTAATGTGAGAATTGCTTACTACCAAAATTTTCCGTAAGGGATATTGGCCGAAGTGTATCACGAAGTACAGAGCTTATGCTGAGGGATGAGTTAGGCATATCATCAATATAGCGGTGAATTCATAGGCGCTCGAATTTTATATGCCAAAAGCATAAGCTTACATGCCTGTTCTCCTGCTATTGACATGGTAAACACTGCCGAACTCAATCGGAGGCATTTAAGTTTTTTCTTGGGCAATGTCTTCATAACAGCAAGCCATCGGCGTTTGATCTTAATAGAAGGCCTATTTAAAAGTTCAAGTGATTGCTGATATAAATGGCATCCAACCAGATAAGAAAGAATTCAGGGATGGTTTTGGATCAACCACAACTGATAATCCATTGATGTGAACGGAAAAACCATTCGAAGCCTCCAAGTAATCACCCGAAAACTCAAGACAGCAATATCTTGCCACAACATAAACAGCTAACTTGATGTTGTCTTGACACAACATAAGATAGTGTGACCTAGTGCAAGAGAATCGATAATTAAAGATGCGTTTCCATTCAAGGAGAATGGGTTTCGGTTCCAAACCGATCTATCCAATTTCACAGCTAACAACTCTAAGCTCCATGAACGGTACACGGTCCCAAATGAAGAAGTAAAACTCTCTCCTCCTTCGTTAGTTCCCATTGGATGCAACCTGATGAACATCATATGTGCCTGTCTCCTCATTCTATGAATACCTACATATAAAGGAAAGGGAAGCTTTTATTTTGAGGGCAATCACAGAAAACCAGTTAGGAAAAGTAAACCTGGATGCATGTATACTACCATTGCCCTGTTGCTGCAGAACAAAATAGTCCTGTAGATGGGTCATAATAATACCCCAAACTGCTGCTATAGTAGTACCTAAAGGGTTAAACAGCCAAGATCAAATTAACCAAAGCAGAATAAATTAGGATAAAGAAAGCTCTACTAAGTGAAATACATGTCGATACGTACATAAAGAAAAGAGCAACAATTATCAATATACAACCAAGAAACAAAGTAATTAAAAGCCTTGTCATTGCTTGCATTTTCTTGCTTTTACAACCAAGAAAGGGAAGAAATAAAGAATATAGGGCTGCAATGACCTTCTTAGGACTGATAATTGAGGCAGATGGTATGACTGCATGCTAGCATTACGCAGGCTGACCAAGCTTGGTCCCCTTAAATTTGAGGGGAAAAGAAAAAAAAAAAACAAAAACGAGCCTGAAATAAGGCCTGAGCTCAATCCAGACTTGAGCCAAGCTTAAGCCTAGAAAAAGTCAAGCTCAAGGACAAGAGCCAGGCTTGGCTTTAGTCATTTCCAAGCCCAGATATTTTCACTCTGCTAAAGGGCCATCTGCATATTATTTGAACTCCTGAACCCACCCCAACTCCAAAAAGAGTTTTTCTATCATTATAACTAGGGAAAGTGGGATTCCATCATGCCGCTACATAAATTTCAACAACTAAATAAGACATACAACAAGCAAACAACTGACGAAAACATCAATGACATAACATGATCAGAGACAATCTAGTTCCAGAAGGGAGGGGGACAGAAAGTACCCAGAGGACTCATCATATGCATAATCACTATTTGAACTTCCACCTGCAGACCAAGCAATGAGAAGGCAAAATAAAAACCACATCAAGCAATGAAGTAATTGCTATTTCTGTATACCAATAATCCCCTACACACACACACACAAAAAAAAAACCAAACTTTTCTTTTTTGGTTACTGCCTGAATCACAGAAATAATATAGCTTACTGCCTGAATCAGCGTTTAGGATGTCTGCTGATGGTTGGTTTGCTGTATCCGTATTAGGACCAGAAACCACACTACTGCCACCAAACAATGGTTCAGCAGTAGCATGTTCATCATCCTCAGCGAACATATCAAAAGCATCGGCATCATTGCTTGATGTTTCAGCAATAGGTACATTTGGGTTCAAGGTATCCACAACATGATCAGGGCGCACTTTAGAGGCTACTCCGGGATCTGTTACATCAGACAACAAGCCCTGCTCTATGTTGGAATAATGAGAATCCCCCTGACCAACACTTATTGATGTGCCTTCCCCTCTTGCCTTGGCTAACCTCTCATAACCTTCTGAAAAAGATGAATAAAAACCAGCGTAGTTAATAAGTGATATCTATGCAACCTTTTGCACAAACTTAAATGAAAGTGTGATTAAAGAGAGAGAAAGTGACTCACTCTGGAAAGAATCGTATGTAAAAGAAATGAAATTAAAAGATTAAAATCATAATGCAACAATAAAAACAAGAGGGAAGTCCTGTCACACACCTTCCTTTTATGAATTTAAAAAAATGAAAAGATGCTTGAACTGTACAAGTTTAATACTCCTCAATCCATAAGTGAATCCCACATTGATATTGCAAATATCCTTGATCACATCAGGTGGCTAAACATTCGAGGACATGAAAACAAACATGTGCACCCATACAGACGTACATATCAATATTGAAAAATCTTCTTTAACATGTCAGAAAGATAAATGGTATAATCTGGACAACCAGAAGCAGATAAGATAGTAAACCAAAATAAGAAACCATGCACATGCATGCTCTACTTACAGAAAGGGTACAAATATGGCTAGACAAAAAATAAAAAATAAAAAATAGAAAGAAAGAAAGAATACCAAGTACACCCCGTTTTTCACATAATTAAATACCAAGTAAAACACTGACCTGCCTCTCGCTCAAAAACCTCCCGCTTTTCATGATACACATCTGCAGAACAGAACTCCCACTGATAAGCAATCCAATAAAACCAACAGAATTGGATTCCTTGTAGAAAGTTGAATAAAAAAGCATATTTTCTCAGTACTAAGGAGACTAGGGGTTGATATAAATACATAGATAGTGTAGACTATACTCAAAATTGCTGGAAAAGCAAGCCCAACGAAGTAACTAACTTTACCATATTCACCATTCTCCATCAGCTTCATTGCATCTTCAGTGAGCTGGTCAAATACCAGCTTTGTTTCAGCTGACATCTTCTCCTTCCTGTTGTTTGAAGCCCCCTTTAACCTTCTCAAAGCTTGTAAAACCTAACAGGATATGTAAAATTAACTTCCTTATCCATAAATGAATATACACATCTCTTAATTTGTTTGTGATTAACACAGTGATGAAATAATGCTTCAACTCATTGTTTGGCAATGGCTGAGTTGAAAAAATAGAGCTGAAAAATATAATACTGAATGGCAGTTGAGATCGGCCCAAACACAATATAGTAAATCAGAGTCGGTGAATTCTTTAAGCATGTCTAGAGGCACATCCTGAGTTTTATTCCACACTAGGGGCTCCCAGGGGTGGGGCCCTTCATAAAAGAAAAAAACAATGAACTACATTTTAGGACAACCCAAACTTCAATTTGATTTCAATACATCTTAGATTGATTTTAAATTGGAAAATAACTAAACCATTTGGGTTTGCTAGTAATACCGAGATTAGAGTCTTGAAAACAGATGAATCTGTATGAGATGCTTTACAGCTTTTTCATGATTATTTTCAAGCCTGTCCATAACTTTATGTAATAAAAGTACCGAACCAATGCAAACTTAAGTATGAGCCTTCACTCAAATTTTGACTATATTTACACAAATGCAAATTCTTATATAAATGACTTTGTGGCCAATTAGATAAAAATTAAATCCAGACTATTTTTATAAACATTGCATGTATCAATATATTTATAGACCACACTGCACATTCAATACAAAAGACCACCAATACCATACATAGTACATGTCATTGTGATCACTTTATGGGGGAGAAAAGAGTGTATAATATTGAGGGGATGATATGTAGTAACAAAATATCTATTAAAAAGAGATTTAAGGAGCAAACTAGTTTCGTTGTGCAGGGATTCTTCAACAGAAAGAAGTAATTTTAATTGTGAAGAGAATTAAATAAAACCACACCTATGCGTAAACATATAATATACCGTTTCTCCTGGCTCAAGTAGGTCAGCAATACGCCTCTTCATCTTTCCGACGTCTTCGGCAGACAGTTCATCGATGTCATCTTCACTGTTTGTCACAATGGAGCCTTTTCCGGCATATTTTGGTTCAACGTCAACACTATCAAGCCACGCATCCTACAAGAATCCATAGGAACTAAATAAACCTGTTTGATGCTGCTGAAAATGTTTCACATGAGTAAGATGCTTTACCTTAATTTCCTTATCATTAACATATTCAACAAAATTTCCATCTGCATCAAAATAACCTTCTTCCCTCTCTCTGTCTAAATTGAAAGGTTCCATTTGAATCCCATCCTCAACAAAGTTCTCATTATCCTGTCAAAAGATATCCCCATCATTGGCTATCCTTTCCATTGATCCAATAACAGATGAATCTGGCAATCATCTTGACTCTAAAGAATGCTGCCAATCCAAGAAATAATCACTGCAGATTATAACTCTACTCTGAGAATAAAAACATGCATGATCCAACTTCATCCCAGAGTTGAAGAGAGTCATATGAATGCTAGAAACAATTCATTAGTGGAAGAAACACAAAAACTGTCCATTAGCCATAATGGGGAGGCCTAGATATCAATCTCCAATTAAGAGGACAATGTAACATTCCAATTGTGGAAACTTGGGAGGAAAATATGCAATTGAATAATAGAAACTTGAAAGGAGGTGTAAAGTGACAGAAGTTTGGTAGCAATAAACATATAAATGACAAAAATACGCAATAATGAGGGAATCCATATATAAAAATGCCAGTTTAGTCAGGACACATCTTGGTAATCTAAACAGCATACCAGCATAATGAGCATAGTAATTGATGACAAGGTTAGAGTTAAAAAAAAAAAAGGAAAATACAAACCATGTAAACAACTTCAGCTGCCGTGACATCTTTAATTATGCCTCTGCTTTCTTCAGTAAACAGTTCAGCAGTGATCTGATTCCGACGCTTTGCACGCTCTTTAGCAGCAAGGCGAGGATTCAGTACCTCGCTCGGGGCTTCATCAGCCTGACCTCTGTCAACCCCTTCATCTCCTGGCTTAACCTTCTTACCCTTCGGAAACCTGACCCTCTTTTGCCTTTGAAACCAATCATCACCAAAGTCAGCAAAATTAAAGACATAGCATCTAATGGCGAGTAAGGAAAGAGATTTCCAAAACGGATATTGACCAATCAAAGATTGAAAGAAACTAAGTAATGGATGCCAGAAGAATATATGCCCTTAGGGGTCCAACTATCAAGCACACTAATACCCTGTTTGTTTAACAAACATGAAGGGATTCCATTTTTCCATATTATAAGAGAAAAACCATGAATTGTAAATTTCCATCAACTACACATGACCGTACGGTTTTATTTAACAATAAGAAAGAAACCACAAAATGAAAATATGAACGACCCGATGGCGAAGAAATATAGGAACTATTAAGGGCAAAATGAACTGATACTGTGATACAACAAAATAAAAATTACAAAAGTAGACAGTTTCCATAAAGAGTGTATGTCTAGAAACAAACAGAAATGATAGTAATTGAAGGAAACAGATATGATAAATAAGATGGAATAGGGAGGGAAATTGAAAACTGAGATTAGGGTTGAGAGAGAGAGAGTAGAGAGATTACGCGGGAGGTTTGTTATCATCATCCGCGTCGTCTTGGACGTCATAGATAGAGCGCTTAAGGTTGGGGCGCGATGACTTCTCTTCCATTGTTGAAAGCACCGAGTAAGGTCCCTCTCTTTCTTCTATATATTATTATAAGAAAATTTAGAGAGAGAGATGAGAGTTAGAGCATTGGCATTGGATTGGCTATCCTAATCTTCAAAATTTGAAGAATATGTAACTTTTTATTTTTTAGCTAATCACTTAACTTTTAAAACCTACATTGGATTAGCTATCACATTCTCTATAATAATAAAATATTATTATTTTATAATTTTTATTTCTTTTATTACTTTTTTCTAATGTGATATAACCTCCAATAATCATATTCCTTTTCATATTCATAATCAAACAATCTATAATATAATAATTTTATATGTATATAGATGACAAAATCTCATATGTAAAAAAAAATTCCATATGTACACAATCCATAATAACCCCATTTCTATAATATAACAATCCATGCTTCTCTCAATCACGAGATAAGAAGGAAATCCACCCGAAAACTCAAGACAGCAATATCTTGCCACAACATAAACAGCTAACTTGATGTTGTCTTGACACAACATAAGATAGTGTGACCTAGTGCAAGAGAATCGATAATTAAAGATGCGTTTCCATTCAAGGAGAATGGGTTTCGGTTCCAAACCGATCTATCCAATTTCACAGCTAACAACTCTAAGCTCCATGAACGGTACACGGTCCCAAATGAAGAAGTAAAACTCTCTCCTCCTTCGTTAGTTCCCATTGGATGCAACCTGATGAACATCATATGTGCCTGTCTCCTCATTCTATGAATACCTACATATAAAGGAAAGGGAAGCTTTTATTTTGAGGGCAATCACAGAAAACCAGTTAGGAAAAGTAAACCTGGATGCATGTATACTACCATTGCCCTGTTGCTGCAGAACAAAATAGTCCTGTAGATGGGTCATAATAATACCCCAAACTGCTGCTATAGTAGTACCTAAAGGGTTTAAACAGCCAAGATCAAATTAACCAAAGCAGAATAAATTAGGATAAAGAAAGCTCTACTAAGTGAAATACATGTCGATACGTACATAAAGAAAAGAGCAACAATTATCAATATACAACCAAGAAACAAAGTAATTAAAAGCCTTGTCATTGCTTGCATTTTCTTGCTTTTACAACCAAGAAAGGGAAGAAATAAAGAATATAGGGCTGCAATGACCTTCTTAGGACTGATAATTGAGGCAGATGGTATGACTGCATGCTAGCATTACGCAGGCTGACCAAGCTTGGTCCCCTTAAATTTGAGGGGAAAAGAAAAAAAAAAAACAAAAACGAGCCTGAAATAAGGCCTGAGCTCAATCCAGACTTGAGCCAAGCTTAAGCCTAGAAAAAGTCAAGCTCAAGGACAAGAGCCAGGCTTGGCTTTAGTCATTTCCAAGCCCAGATATTTTCACTCTGCTAAAGGGCCATCTGCATATTATTTGAACTCCTGAACCCACCCCAACTCCAAAAAGAGTTTCTCTATCATTATAACTAGGGAAAGTGGGATTCCATCATGCCGCTACATAAATTTCAACAACTAAATAAGACATACAACAAGCAAACAACTGACGAAAACATCAATGACATAACATGATCAGAGACAATCTAGTTCCAGAAGGGAGGGGGACAGAAAGTACCCAGAGGACTCATCATATGCATAATCACTATTTGAACTTCCACCTGCAGACCAAGCAATGAGAAGGCAAAATAAAAACCACATCAAGCAATGAAGTAATTGCTATTTCTGTATACCAATAATCCCCTACACACACACACACAAAAACCAAACTTTTCTTTTTTGGTTACTGCCTGAATCACAGAAATAATATAGCTTACTGCCTGAATCAGCGTTTAGGATGTCTGCTGATGGTTGGTTTGCTGTATCCGTATTAGGACCAGAAACCACACTACTGCCACCAAACAATGGTTCAGCAGTAGCATGTTCATCATCCTCAGCGAACATATCAAAAGCATCGGCATCATTGCTTGATGTTTCAGCAATAGGTACATTTGGGTTCAAGGTATCCACAACATGATCAGGGCGCACTTTAGAGGCTACTCCGGGATCTGTTACATCAGACAACAAGCCCTGCTCTATGTTGGAATAATGAGAATCCCCCTGACCAACACTTATTGATGTGCCTTCCCCTCTTGCCTTGGTACCTCATAACTTCGAAAGTGATAAACCCTGTTTAAGATTCTATGCAACCTTTTGATAGTATCAAATTGTTAACAAAGAAACTGCCAGTATTAAGAAACCCTCGGAGCAAAAGAATCTGGAGGCTTTAATACAGTGCATTACATCTAAATAGCCAAACTCTGCTCCTTCTTCAGCAGCTTCTATCAACTTTTGCCAACTAAATGAAAGTGTGATTAAAGAGAGAGAAAGTGACTCCTCTGGAAAGAATCGTATGTAAAAGAAATGAAATTAAAAGATTAAAATCATAATGCAACAATAAAAACAAGAGGGAAGTCCTGTCACACACCTTCCTTTTATGAATTTAAAAAAATGAAAAGATGCTTGAACTGTACAAGTTTAATACTCCTCAATCCATAAGTGAATCCCACATTGATATTGAAATATCCTTGATCACATCAGGTGGCTAAACATTCAGGACATGAAAACAAACATGTGCACCCATACAGACGTACATATCAATATTGAAAAATCTTCTTTAACATGTCAGAAAGATAAATGGTATTATCTGGACAACCAGAAGCAGATAAGATGTAAACCAAAATAAGAAACCATGCACATGCATGCTCTACTTACAGAAAGGGTACAAATATGGCTAGACAAAAAATAAAAAATAAAAAATAGAAAGAAAGAAAGAATACCAAGTACACCCCGTTTTTCACATAATTAAATACCAAGTAAAACACTGACCTGCCTCTCGCTCAAAAACCTCCCGCTTTTCATGATACACATCTGCAGAACAGAACTCCCACTGATAAGCAATCCAATAAAACCAACAGAATTGGATTCCTTGTAGAAAGTTGAATAAAAAAGCATATTTTCTCAGTACTAAGGAGACTAGGGGTTGATATGAACACATAGATAGTGTAGACTATACTCAAAATTGCTGGAAAAGCAAGCCCAACGAAGTAACTAACTTTACCATATTCACCATTCTCCATCAGCTTCATTGCATCTTCAGTGAGCTGGTCAAATACCAGCTTTGTTTCAGCTGACATCTTCTCCTTCCTGTTGTTTGAAGCCCCCTTTAACCTTCTCAAAGCTTGTAAAACCTAACAGGATATGTAAAATTAACTTCCTTATCCATAAATGAATATACACATCTCTTAATTTGTTTGTGATTAACACAGTGATGAAATAATGCTTCAACTCATTGTTTGGCAATGGCTGAGTTGAAAAAATAGAGCTGAAAAATATAATACTGAATGGCAGTTGAGATCGGCCCAAACACAATATAGTAAATCAGAGTCGGTGAATTCTTTAAGCATGTCTAGAGGCACATCCTGAGTTTTATTCCACACTAGGGGCTCCCAGGGGTGGGGCCCTTCATAAAAGAAAAAAACAATGAACTACATTTTAGGACAACCCAAACTTCAATTTGATTTCAATACATCTTAGATTGATTTTAAATTGGAAAATAACTAAACCATTTGGGTTTGCTAGTAATACCGAGATTAGAGTCTTGAAAACAGATGAATCTGTATGAGATGCTTTACAGCTTTTTCATGATTATTTTCAAGCCTGTCCATAACTTTATGTAATAAAAGTACCGAACCAATGCAAACTTAAGTATGAGCCTTCACTCAAATTTTGACTATATTTACACAAATGCAAATTCTTATATAAATGACTTTGTGGCCAATTAGATAAAAATTAAATCCAGACTATTTTTATAAACATTGCATGTATCAATATATTTATAGACCACACTGCACATTCAATACAAAAGACCACCAATACCATACATAGTACATGTCATTGTGATCACTTTATGGGGGAGAAAAGAGTGTATAATATTGAGGGGATGATATGTAGTAACAAAATATCTATTAAAAAGAGATTTAAGGAGCAAACTAGTTTCGTTGTGCAGGGATTCTTCAACAGAAAGAAGTAATTTTAATTGTGAAGAGAATTAAATAAAACCACACCTATGCGTAAACATATAATATACCGTTTCTCCTGGCTCAAGTAGGTCAGCAATACGCCTCTTCATCTTTCCGACGTCTTCGGCAGACAGTTCATCGATGTCATCTTCACTGTTTGTCACAATGGAGCCTTTTCCGGCATATTTTGGTTCAACGTCAACACTATCAAGCCACGCATCCTACAAGAATCCATAGGAACTAAATAAACCTGTTTGATGCTGCTGAAAATGTTTCACATGAGTAAGATGCTTTACCTTAATTTCCTTATCATTAACATATTCAACAAAATTTCCATCTGCATCAAAATAACCTTCTTCCCTCTCTCTGTCTAAATTGAAAGGTTCCATTTGAATCCCATCCTCAACAAAGTTCTCATTATCCTGTCAAAAGATATCCCCATCATTGGCTATCCTTTCCATTGATCCAATAACAGATGAATCTGGCAATCATCTTGACTCTAAAGAATGCTGCCAATCCAAGAAATAATCACTGCAGATTATAACTCTACTCTGAGAATAAAAACATGCATGATCCAACTTCATCCCAGAGTTGAAGAGAGTCATATGAATGCTAGAAACGATTCATTAGTGGAAGAAACACAAAAACTGTCCATTAGCCATAATGGGGAGGCCTAGATATCAATCTCCAATTAAGAGGACAATATAACATTCCAATTGTGGAAACTTGGGAGGAAAATATGCAATCGAATAATAGAAACTTGAAAGGAGGTGTAAAGTGACAGAAGTTTGGTAGCAATAAACATATAAATGACAAAAATACGCAATAATGAGGGAATCCATATATAAAAATGCCAGTTTAGTCAGGACACATCTTGATAATCTAAACAGCATACCAGCATAATGAGCATAGTAATTGATGACAAGGTTAGAGTTAAAAAAAAAAAGGAAAATACAAACCATGTAAACAACTTCAGCTGCCGTGACATCTTTAATTATGCCTCTGCTTTCTTCAGTAAACAGTTCAGCAGTGATCTGATTCCGACGCTTTGCACGCTCTTTAGCAGCAAGGCGAGGATTCAGTACCTCGCTCGGGGCTTCATCAGCCTGACCTCTGTCAACCCCTTCATCTCCTGGCTTAACCTTCTTACCCTTCGGAAACCTGACCCTCTTTTGCCTTTGAAACCAATCATCACCAAAGTCAGCAAAATTAAAGACATAGCATCTAATGGCGAGTAAGGAAAGAGATTTCCAAAACGGATATTGACCAATCAAAGATTGAAATAAACTAAGTAATGGATGCCAGAAGAATATATGCCCTTAGGGGTCCAACTATCAAGCACACTAATACCCTGTTTGTTTAATAAAAATGAAGGGATTCCATTTTTCCATATTATAAGAGAAAAACCATGAATTGTAAATTTCCATCAACTACACATGACCGTACGGTTTTATTTAACAATAAGAAAGAAACCACAAAATGAAAATATGAACGACCCGATGGCGAAGAAATATAGGAACTATTAAGGGCAAAATGAACTGATACTGTGATACAACAAAATAAAAATTACAAAAGTAGACAGTTTCCATAAAGAGTGTATGTCTAGAAACAAACAGAAATGATAGTAATTGAAGGAAACAGATATGATAAATAAGATGGAATAGGGAGGGAAATTGAAAACTGAGATTAGGGTTGAGAGAGAGAGAGTAGAGAGATTACGCGGGAGGTTTGTTATCATCATCCGCGTCGTCTTGGACGTCATAGATAGAGCGCTTAAGGTTGGGGCGCGATGACTTCTCTTCCATTGTTGAAAGCACCGAGTAAGGTCCCTCTCTTTCTTCTATATATTGTTATAGAGAAGAGAGCCGCTGCACACCGGTCGGGCTGTTAATCACACAAAAACAGCCCACCATTCATCTTATGCCACGTAGGAAAAAACACTGAAAGGCAAATGCACCGAGTCACAGAGAATCACAACACTCATCTGAAGCCGTCATTCCATCTGCCCTTCTCCCCTTCGCGAGAAAACCTTCTCCCATTCATCTCAGCCCGACGCCGAGGGACATTCTCATCTCAGCCCAACGCCGACGCAAGCATCTCAGCCCGACGGACGCAAGCATCTCAGCCTGACGCCGAGTCAACCATCTCTGTCCGAAATCGTCTGCTTTAATCTCTTCGAAATCGTCTGCACTGCCCTTCTCTTCCTCCCTGCCGTTGTTCGCACCGCCACAATATCAGTCCACTCGCAAGGCAGGTACTCCCGAAATCGCGAGGGCTTGGAGAAATCGGAGAGGAGAAACCGTGAGGGTGAAATCGCGAAGGGTGAAATCGCGAAGGGTCAAAGCGTGGGGCGATTACTTTATGATTTCTGATGGAGAAATCGCGAGGCAGGTACTCCCGAATCTGTGAAGGCTTGGAGAAATCGGAGAATCAGTTAGGGCGAAATCAGAAAGGGTGAAATCGTGAGGCTTATGGATTTCAGAATCACATACGCCGGCGCCGATGTAAGGAATCGTGAGGGCTGGAAATCTGTGGGGCGTCTGGTTGGAGAAATCACGTTTTGGGGGTGAAATGTCAAAGGGGGAAATGGAAAAGGGTAAGCGGTTCAGATGTTTGGCTGGTCCATCATTGTTTATGTGGAAGGCTTACGTGTCCCACCATTATTGGCCGGCTGTTATTTGAGTAAAAGCAGCCCGACCGGTCCCAAGGATTTCTCTATAGAGAAACGCTGAATACAGTCGGTATTAGCAAACGGCGCACAATCGGCTCAGAGAGCTGCTGAGGTGGTAGGTCCCTTTAATGAAACGGCATCGTTTCTGTGATTGGAGAACGGCGCCGTTTGATTCACATCCTTACGTCGCAGCAGTCCNCCTAATTTCAATTTCCATTAATTGATGTAAACAGCTAAAAATGTTTTACATGATCCCTCTTCATTTGTACAAAAAGCCAATAATAGACCACCTAGATTCAAGCACTTCAATATTATGTAGCAGTCTTTGTCAAGACACTCATTACACAGATTTCTAGTCTAGATTACCATGTTGCTTCGGGTAAGTAGTTCACTTGCAAATTGGTACCACCATCAAACCAAAATAGATTAAAGACAATATTCTAACTCCAACAACACTTGTGTGCATCTACATGCATAATTACAGCCCAACAGCCCTACAAAATAACAGTATCTTTAACATAAAGTCTGTCCAACAGCCCTACATAACAGTCCAAAAAAAGCCACAAAATAGTTAGCAATAGTTGCTGCCCAGCCACATGTATTTAACACCACATGTGGTGCCCAGCTACTAAAACCAATTGTGTTTCTATTAACAAAATAATATTAAGTAGATAATAACATTTCACATCCTTACGTCGCAGCAGTCCCCTCCCACTTATCCCTTCGTTATGTTTCTCCTCTCATGGCTTCGTGATCTCCATCGGATTCTTATTTCTCTTCAGCAACCTCAGCCCCTCTCAGCCCTTCCCTTAGTAGGCGCAACCCTCTCTCAAGCAGTGGCACCGGAAGCCCTCTCTCGATTGTCTCTCAGCCCTCCTCTGACGCAGCCGTCTCTCCCATTTCAACGGTATGTAATAATATTTTTAGGGTTTAATCTTTTATTTTTAGGGATTTTACTCAATTTCTAATATTCTATTTATTCTATGTTATCTTGTTTCATTGCACTTAGTTGATTTCATAAATATTAGTTTGAAATCTGGTATCCGAGATTTAGGTTTTTGAAATTTGTAATCTCATATCTGAGAGTATGAAATTGTGAAATTAGTATATCCAAAATAGGCACGAGTTTTGGTTTCTCTAGTAGATACTTTTATTTACAAAAAGTATCCGTCTCTCGGTTGTCTCTCAGCCCTCCCCTGACGCAGAACAACTTAAAGAAATCACAGCATGTGTTTTACTAGTTACTAGCAACAAATGTAAACAACTTAAAGAAACACAACAATAAAAATATATCACCAGCAGCCAATATGCACCGCACTTAATTTAGGAATATTGGAGTAATTGGCTTGTATATAAATCGTGCAGCCAGCTGTTTTTTTTTTTTTTAAAGAAAAGAAAAGAAAGAGGGAGTAGGGAGAGAGATATTATGTGTTCATATTATTATCTTTACCCTACTTGCTTAATTACATAGCCATATTTAATTTGTTCTTGTTTCACGATTAAGCTCTTCAATGTAAGTGAGATCAATGCCCATATTTAAGATCAATGCTCATGTCCTTTAGAAAGAATTATTCCACTTTTATATCTCTTTATCTTCCATGTCTTAGATGATCACTTTTCAGCAATTCATTAATTGAACAAAAAGAAGTAACTTTTGTTGGTCTTTTTTATTTCTTTGTTTCATTGAGTGATGTGATGCAATGCTGAAAGTATATACAATTAAAACAGGATTTCGTTGCTCTTTTTTATTGGGGGGGAAGGGGTGTTAATACCTAGGAACTTGGTAGGCAATTTTGTCATTTATGTTGAAGCATGCAGAAAATTTGCTTGGTTAATGTCAAACTTGTCATTACCATGTTGTTGCTTTAGTTATTGCTTATAGTTGTTTAGCATCACTCAGGTAGGTACGTAGGTGGTTGATTTTATTTGTACCAAAGTGCATGCAGTAGTCCACATTTGCATAAAACACTACCAGCATGGCAGAATGCTATTAGTTTCCTTAGGATATAAGATAACAAAAGAGAAAAGAAACACTACCAGCATGCCATTTCAAAGTTCTTTGGGCTCAACTAGTAATGATAGGGGCTAAGAAAATGAGTTGTTTCGCATAGCCATGTCCCTAGAAGTATTTTAAATTACCTTAATTTTACTGCTAAAGAACAAAGTTCACCCTAAATTCATCTGTCTCAAATAATTTGTTAGTGTTTACGAGATGTCAATGCTTTTCTTCTTTGATTTCTATTAATATGATTACTATATCATCTATGTTAATTAAGCCAAGACTAGCCTTTTAAGTCTCTAGAAACATCCTCATCGAATAACATAACCAACATAACACTACCAAAGAATTAGCTGATTATCCCTAATCATGATTACAAAACAATATATTATCATGAGGTATTTAGTTCTTTCTGAATTTGGGTATGATTTCTTAATTAAATGAAGTGTAATGCATGTGCTTGCATGCATTAGGAATTAATTAAAAGAAAGAGGAGGTCGGTCCATACCATGTATTTAATATTAATATAGGTTCAAGCATATTAATTAATCTATATATATATATAGATGGTACTTGTTAGGTAATAGCATTTCTTTGCTTGGTATTTGTAGTACATGACTTGTAATGTAACATATTTAATAAATTGATTAATATGACCTATATCTAACATTCTTTAGTCTATGTATAAAATAATCAGGGATTACCTTACTAAAGTATTTCAAGTGGGCAAATATTGATCAATGCATAGAGTTGGATCTACAAGCAAGAAAAAATGAAGTGGAAAGGAAGGAGAAAGAGGTCAAGAAGAGACTCGGCGATATCGAGAAGATGGATTGGACTTTTGTAGTTGGTGTTTTTTTTTTTTTTACTTAGTGACTTCGTATTGGTGTAGTTGGTGTATGTGTTAGAAGTTTATTTAGAATGTAATGTCAATGCAATGTAAATATTGGATTTGATGTTTGTTAAACTTTGTAGAATGCAATTATATTAGCACTTCGTTGCTCTGTAATAGTGCTTGTCCAATTTATTTATTTATTTGTTTGCATTAATATTAAATTGTCCAGAAATCTACACTAAAACAAATAATATGCATCACCTGTAATGGTACTTTTCCAAATATCAAGTATCCAGAAATCTCACTAAAACAAGTTCATCAAGTCTCCAGAAAACACACAAAAACTTGCACGTCAAGTGCTTTACAATTTTCACTAAAAGAAATAAATAAACTCTCCAGACGTCTCTAATTTAAGTTTCCAGCATTCAATTCTCCAAAAAAACAAGTTATTTATCAAAAAAATTCTCCAAAAAACAAGTCTAAAACAAATAATGATAGTCTCATCAATTGTGTTGGTTCTTATTGCGTCGATTGTGTTCCATCCAACCTATTCTGCACTGGCTGTGATCCATCCAATCTAAATTGCACTTATAAGGATTAACTTGCAAATATTAATGTAATGTAAATATTACTAGTAAATATTTAATAAACTGAAATATTACAGTGTCTTGACATAGACTATTAATGTAATGCTTTTCTTTGATTTCGATCTATTAATATGATTATACTGTCTTGACTTCCATATTCAAACAGATCTGTTCAACTCTACATTTTATTTTTCTAATCCCCAACACAACTTATTTTAAAAAAAAAAATAATTCAAACTTTTCACCTTTTTTTTTTTCAAAATCTAATAAATTATACATGGAAAAAAAATTCTCAAAATTTTTTTATAACCAAAACATGGCACTAGAACAACCATGTCGTACCAAAATAATGGCCACCATGGCTACAAACACCTTGCAAATAAACTAAGAAGAATAAAATGCATTGAGTACTCATTTCCAGTCTTGTTGCAAAATTGGTGCAGCGCTCTCGCAGCTATAGCACACTAGCGGCAATGGACTTATTGTCGCAGACAAAGCACATGACACAATGCACTGAAAGTATTGGTCGCAGACAAAATTGGTGCCGCACAACCCAGGATGTTCATTATTCTTCATTCGTATGAGAACTATAGCACATGGCAGGTTAGACAATATTGTGCCCAAGCGGCTCAATTTATGAAATCGATAAATTAATTGGGATAAACAAAAAGAGTACAAAAACAGGGGAAGGCCTGCTACCAGGAGTAAACATCTGGACAGGGGAAGCACTTATTTATGTGGACAGACAAGTTTATATAAACACTACAACCCAATTGTAAAATAAGAAACAGAATGTACACTAATTATAACCCCATATTGTAAAGATTGTACGTCTTAGTAAAAACAGGCAATTTGAAAACAAAATTATAATATTTACATTCAGTTAAACAGCGTGGTGATTGGAAACATACAACCGATGATAAACCCTCCCAAAGGACCCTGCTCCAACTTATCATCTTGTTATTTTGAAACCACCAACGACAGGCTAAAACCAAAACACCTCCAAGGTTGGCCTTTACACCAAAACTCTTATAATTTTATAGCGACCACAAAAGTAAAAGTTACAGCTCTTATCTCCCAAAACTGTTAAAAACACAAGGAAATGTGGAATGGGAAACTGGGTGGTAGAAAAGAGCCAACAATATATCTACAAATGGAAATGGCAAACCAATAAATATTTGATCAAAACAAAGCCAAGTTTACGTCCTTTGCTATAAATGGTTCCTTCCTCTACCAAAACCAATAATGGGAACCCCATGCACCTCAGCAGATTTAAATTTAGGAGAATTATTGGCATATCATAAAGATAAAATTAAGCAATATATGCTCGTCGGTAGAGATATGTCCATTAAGATGTATATTAAAAGAAATCAGTTGAAGCATGGAAAATATGAGGTCGTGTAACAGTGAGGTAGAAAAAACTACCAATTGGGTAGCTAACATTAGAGAGAGGCATGCATCCTGAAGCCATTCACCATGCATCAGCAACACATTTATATTTTAACGTCAACCAGATGCGTGAATACTGGTAATATGATCCCCAGGAACAAGCATTTTCTCAATAGAGAAAAACAAGAATAATACTAAACATCATCATAACTGAGGATGCATGGACACTTCTACAAGAACTTCACATGATAACCAACATCCATTAATTGTACACAATATTATATATTTTTAAAAGGCAAATTAAAATCAACAAGATGAGCAGCCCATTTGAGAAGAAGCTTGATTTCAATGATCTAGAGTCAACGAGACAGCCCCTGTCAATCTTGCAATACAACTACCCTAACCCTAAGATGCACAAGTTCTAACTGAATTTCATAAATATTTCTGATGTTCTCTTCTTCCCCCTTGGTAATTCTCTGTATTCACTGTGGCATTACAATCTAGAAGATCTTGAACATTTTTTTCGGTCACAAAGATTTCTAGGAAAGGAAGGGCTTTCTTTACTGGTCGACAGAAACATCACTCTAACAAGACTTGAAGAGTACTTAAAACAAGTGTAGCTGAGAAAGATTACAGAATCTGGAACACCCAAAACCATATAGAACGAGAAGAACTACAAGCAAGAAGTGACACACCCAAAACCATTTTCGAGCTACATTTGACATGCAGATTTCATGGAACATAAGCAAGTAAAGAAAAGAGCTTTACCCCCATGTAGAAGAAGACTCACATGAAGATCTTACAGCAGCTTGAAGATGACCCACACGAATACCCAAGCTTCAAACCAGAGCACCATGACGCTGAGAAGCTTCTGTGAGATCGAAGACCGAGTTGCAGACCACACGACGCCACGAATCTTCTGTGAGCACGAAGATGAAGTTGCAGACCCAGAGCACAAACAAAGAAGCGGGAATCGTCGATCGAAATTTGAAAGCTCTATTTAGTTTCGCAGCTTCGCTTTTGTTTTTGTTTTTATTTTTTTTAATATAATAAATACAGCTGACGTGCCGACTAAGCGGCGACGGCGACTACGTGGGACGACTGTCCCTAGCAGAATTGATTATTATAAGAAAATTTAGAGAGAGAGAGAGAGAGAGATGAGAGCTTACAAATTAGGCAAGACAGAACTGGATTTGGCTTGGAACAAGACCAAGCTGGATGAGGACACGTGTTGCTCATCCACGGTCAAGATGTTACCACGACGTTTAAAATTAGGCTGAGGAACATGAAGCCGTAAGGGTGGCAGCGGGTCCCACACCCCTCTAAACCGCTACTTCATATCAATGGGATGCCTCAACAATAGATTGCCTGTTGATTGATGAGTAAAGGTTGCCAGACTTGCATACACACGAAAGGTCTGTGTGAATGCCTAGCAGCTAGTCATCATCTCATCCCCCAGTCCAGTTGCGTAATGAAGTGATCTAGCAACCAGTTATGATCTTTAACGCATCTCAAATTCAAATAGGAGTTCAAAATAGCAGGAGAGATACACATTTCAACACTACAAAGTGACAGGAACACGTATAAAGAATCAATCAATAGATTATAAAATGGGCATGGTTTTGTAAACTTTCCGGTATTATCGTGATGGCACAAACTATTGTCAAAACCAAGATAAAATAATCAATCAATAGATCGTAAAATCAGTGCAGTTTTTCAATTTTCGGATACGTACCCTCCCTACTAAAGGCATCCTCATCTCAGCCTCAAGTAGGTATATGGTGACTTCCAAAATGAATTGCAGCCTTCGATGTATTTCGTAAATACTCCGACAAGATACTTGAAACTGCTCCTTATCAGCCATAGCATGCTACTAACAGTTATATCAAGAGTGTTACGCATCAAATGCCCCGGATATTAACTTCTAACTGCTCAATCTTCTGAGCCAGATCATGCTTCCCGCAATTCTTCAACCCATCAGTAACCATATCGAAACACCGGGATATGGGCATCAAACCGAACTCCGTCATCTCCACCAAATAATTAGCGGCCTCCACAAACTTCCCTCCCCTCCCACACATCGTTATCAACATGGTATACACTGGCCTATTTGGCGGGTGCCCCTTTGCCTTCATGTCACTAAAGAAGCAAAAGGCATCGTCGAACTGTCCTCTCCTACACATCGCCTTAATCACCGGCGCATACAAGCTCGGGAACGGTCTGTGCCCGTCCTCAACTGAATCATTCAATAGCCTAAAGGCCTCGTCCACCTTCCCCACCTTCGATACTGCCGGTATCAGAATCTTATATGTATTGATATCCGGCGAAAGCCCTAATCTACACACTTCATTGTAAAGAGTAATGCAGAAGTCGACCTCACCGGACTTGCATATCGACTCGATTAGGGAGTTAAAGGTTACGACGTCGGGCACGAAGCCTTGCTTCGCCATTTTCGTGACCATATCCTTCGCCGACTCGAGATATCCCGCGTTTAACAGGCCCTCGATCAGGAGGTCACGGCCGCGCACTGGGGGATTAAAACCCTTCCGGCTCATCTCGGCGAGGAACTCGAGTGCCTCTTTCATTTTACCGGCCGAGCACCACGCGTTCACGAGGATGGCGTATGTGCGCTTGTTGGGGACGAGGCCCTTGCGGATCATGCGGCGGATCAAGGCGTAGGCGCCGTGGAAGAGCTTGGCTTCGCAGAGGGAGAAGAGGAGGGAGTTGTAGATCTCGACGGTATGGGGGCAATTCAGGGATTTTCCCGACTTGTTGAAGATCTCGACGGCTTGGTCTACATGGCCATGCTTGCCGTACTGTTCGATCAGGAACGACACTGTTTCGGGGGAGGGGCAGAGGGAGAGAGAAATCATCTGATGGAGGAGCTTCCACATGGTCTGGTAATTCTGGGAGCAGGCTAGGGTTTTGACGAGCTCCTCGAACTCGATGGTGGTAGGGCGATAGTTGGGCTGGGTCCGAGCCCAGTTGAAGAAGCGATGGGACTCGGAGGGGGAGGAGGAGCAGGCGCGGAGGACGCGGAATACAAGCTCGGAGGTGACACGGAGGTCTAGCTTGTTGAGGGTTCGCTCCAGGTAGAAGTCACGACGGACGATGTTCGAAAGGTGGTGGATGGCGGCGAAGTAATCGTCGTTGGTAGTGGAGGATACGGCGTCGTTTGGAGGTGCATCGTTGGTGGTGGTTAGGGTTTTAGGGGTTGAGAAGAGGAGGAGGAGGGGAGGGAGGGTTTGGGGTCTGCTGCTGGGAAGGAGGAGTTTAGTCAGCTTTGAAGAATGACGTAAGAGCATTTGGACTCCGGTGTGTTGAGCTGATTCGACAAGACCGAGTAACCGAGCGAGCGAGGGAAACGTCTAGCGAATGAAAAACTCTTCACAACCTCCTACTATTCACACGCACTCCACATTCCACATTTTCTAGCGAATTGCTAAGAGAGTCAAGGTTCAAGGTTACTCACATTATTTGTATGCTGAAGGGGATTTGGTAAGGATGAGCATGGCCCAATATAATAGCGACCAGCCCAGTAAAAACAATGAAAAGCCCAAATTAAGCATAAGGCGCAGTTAGGAAGAGAAGCCGAAGGGCAAAAGAAAGCGAGAGATGGACGCGAGGCATAACCAATCTGACGGAGATGGCTTCGAATCTCGAGTCTCTCCAGAAGCTGCTCCTCAAGCAAGCTGTCTTTGTCGATGGAGAGACCGTTGCCAACATATATCCACTGTTGTGTTACCTTAAACTGATTTATTCAAAATGGTAACAAGGATCCAATGGCCCGAAGGAATCTCAATCACCTAAATCACAGGTCTAGGGACCTATAAGATTTTTTTTCCTTATATTGCAGTGGTCCTGAAACTATAGGGTGGACATTGACACGACTGAAACTATGTAGAATTTTTCTAACATTAATTATAGTCATTTTCTGTTGTTTATCAGTGCAATTACCCCCGAAAATACAATTGTCTCAACTCAACACTTCATTCTTGGCTGGAAGAGTTACGTGCAAGGAGATTAAAGTATTGGAAGATGTTATTCAAACACTTGGTGGAAAAGAGATGCATTCCACAAAGTGGGTAAAATGCTGCTCTTCCGAGCATAGTTTGTATCACACGGCGGTTCTTTGTAAATTCAAGATATAGCAACGTTTGAAAATATGCACTCTTTAGATACTAAAATGCTTTGTTTTTCGCAGGGATTGTTTGTGGGCGGCTACACCATCTCCACTGAGAAGAATGGAGGCCTCAAATCATCCATGTCTTAGAATTCGAGTCCATTACCATACTCAATCTTAATAATCTGGAAAATGAGGGAGAAGATGGCGACTTTCAAGATTTAACGACGAAAAACAAGGGAGCAGCTCTTCTCCAATTCACCATTATTAGCATGTGACTTAAATTGCATTTACATTTGCCGAAGCACAAAAGTTATGGCTCTCTCAACTCCCAACCAGTAATTCATTGAACCCATAATTTTTTTTTGACATCTGCATTTATTCCTACAGTTTCCTGCAATCAAACAGAGATTGAGATTACGTTTATATATTGAGATGAGTTTAATTTTTTTTTATAAAAATTAAAAAAATAATAGATTCTATCAACGATTATTTGAAATGAGTTAAATTTGATTCAATGACTAAACACAATCTAAAAACCTTGAAATAGAAACAAAAAGTCATTTTTAAGATCCAAGAACTCTGTAAAGCATTTCTTCTTTCATGAGCTACTTCCTCACAGGTACGTCGATCTCAAGGTCTCTCAATGTAAGTCTCTGGGTGGTTACCTATCATAAGCAGATTTCAAAATAACCTTCTTCTCAATCTTGATGTAATTACATAGGACTCATTCATGTAGGTTGATACCCGCATATGCGAGGCAGGGTTACCCCTTCTCCACACCCCACCTCCGTATATGCAAGGGGTGGATTTCCACATGCACCCCGCTTCCGCTAGGGAGCTAGATGCAGGGTGGGTGGCCCTGTCACCAACACTTGACCGATGGGAGTCTGCCCCACCCATGCAGATGCGGGCGGACGGGGA